>VYZW01026134.1:61273-85160 GCA_013401315.1 Balaeniceps rex
AAAAAAAAAAATCAACAATAAGGACATGAAGAGCACCTCATTGACATACCATATATGTATATAATTAGGAGAGTAAGGCTTTTATACCGTATTATTTTTCCTCCAAAATTATAGCCTTTGCATTATGAAGTAAGTATTGTTTTATTTCGTGTTGAATACCAGGGGTGCGCATCACTCAGCAGGCATTAAAAGAAATGGGTCATGATCTAAAAGAAGATATTCAGTTTCCCAGTCCTCCTTACAGCTACAGTGTTGAGCTGATTAATTCTGCTTGTCTTATGCATGAGACTGGCCTACAGCAAAAGAAAACACTATTTTCCAATAACTCATCCTTACTGAGAAGAATCTGGCTACTTAAGAGTCCTTTTGATCCAATTACAGCATCGAGTCACGTTCCCAGAAGACAGAGACGTGTTGATAAGGCCTTCTGAAAGCATGAAAACTGCAATTATGTTCTACAAGACTCTTTTTCAAAGAGCCGAGCTTCCCCTTGGAGATTTCAGCGAGGTTCTTTAGCTCATCCATGCAATCCAAACGCTATGCACCATTCGGATACTTACAGTTTAACTCCAGCAGCTCCAGAATTGAGGAAGGAGGGCAGGAAAACTGCACATTTAAAAAAAGTGAAACAAAGGCCAACATAATTATGAACAGTTTCAAAAAATATAAGAGGTATGCTTACTCTTTTTGGAAGACCATACACATGGGTGATCTGCAGTTGAAGTTAAGGCACTCTTGAGCATCTGGACTGTAACCTTCTTTAAGTAACATTTCCAGACATTCTTTATTACCACCATATACTGCTGAATACACAGGGCTCACTTTGCCTTTGCCTTTGTCACAAATCCGATCAGTAACTGGTATTAGCAACTCTAAAATCCTGCAAATATTTAAAAACACTACTTATTTTGTGATCTTATGCAATAATTAATTTTAAACGTATAGTCATTTTTCATATGGTCATTACAACTTAAGAGGAAAACCCTACTTGTTTTTTCACTACTGAGTTTGCAGAAAAGAACAACCTTTATCATTTCATACATAGACCCATTACAAACATTGTGCTTTGGATAGATTTAGGCTGGCAATAAATATTTTAATCTGAATCAGAGACAGATATTTCCTATTATCCAATAATCCTTTTCACAGCAATAGAGTACCTCTGCACATTAAATCCAGACTTCACAGAAGTGTGGAAGCAAACTGAAAATGTGAGTTGCAAATAAAATTAATACTTACTTCCGTTCAACAACACTCACTGAGATACTGAAACAGGAAAATTCTGTTTCATAGCTCACACCTCTGGCCCACATCCTTTCCAGCTAACAAGGATTAATGACAAACACCGATTCCTTTGCTACTGGAACTCACTGGTGCTGCTCAGAGGTCGCCAGTTACATATTGTTGCAAAAGCTACGAAGGCAGCATTTGATTTAAAGACATTTCTAGTACTGACAACTTTGCTAACCCATCTTCTGTTTCTGAGAAAATGAACAAAACTCAGCTTCCTCAGTACCTACTACATCTGCCCTCCTCATCAGTTTGAGGAGAGGCATCAATTTGATGCGCAAACTTTAATGACAACTCAGCTGATGACCTCCTTTTGCTAGGGGTTAAGATCAAGCACCTACTAATAATTTTGCAGTTAGTATCATCGTTAATATATTTGATTTTAAATGCTGTCATGCACGTGCAAGTCACGGGGTTCCTGAGAGATGCCTCTCCGCAATGGCCCGCTACTCTGGGAACTTCCTTCCGCTCTCGGCTTTCTGCTACGAAAGCAACTTATATCATTGGGATTGGGCAAAGCTACAAATGCATTTCTGAAGGATTAAAGGAACTGGTTTGTGGCTTTGATTTTCTGGCTGGTTCAGCTAATTCATCACTTGCATATTGTTACTTCTGCTACTTAACGGTCAGGACTATAATTCCTATTAAGAGCCGTTCAATTCACGTATAAAGCACATGCTATTGTTATTTATATTTTAAAATGTAAAAGTAATACGGCTATTGAGTGAATTGGTATCTGATTCAGCACTGTGGAAACCTCTCTAAACTCATGAGGATGTCAATCAGACCCAGATTAGATGCTGAATCCAAAATGGTTGTTCGCTTTTACTGGGACTACTAACAGACATTTAAAATATAAAAAAAATTAGAAATTCTAAATGACAAATCAGCTTAAGAACTCATTTTTCTTTCTTTTAGAGCTGAATATCCTCTTTGTCGATTAGGTTTTTATTACCAGAATCTTTTGTCTGAAGGTCTTTTTAATCACCTACTTTTTATGGCCCATTTCAGCTGCTGCGTGAATAGGTAACTGCCAGTTATCCTCGTTGCAGTAGAGATTTGGGTCTGCCCCGTTTGATAACAGCAGTTCCACACATTCGGCATGGCCCTCCTGCGCAGCAATCAGCAGGGGAGTGGCTCTGTCCTTGGCTTGACAGTTTACATCTGCACCTGACAAAAAAGCCAATACTTTACATCACCACTACACAGCATGAACAACAAATTAATCAGTAATTGGTTTTCACAGAGTGACTTCACAACACAACAAGTTTTCCACGGCAATAAGGAAACGTTTACTGGCTCGTTGCTAACTTTTTAAACAGTCAGTGCTTTAACATGAACTCCGTCAAAGATCAGCACAACACGAGAGAGAAACATGCTGGAAGAAAGGCAATGGGCTAGGCAACCTTTTGATCGTGATTATGTTTTGAGATTCTCCCCCCCAGGTATTGGTAGATCAGTTAGCACGATTTCTCTGGTCAGGTCATGGCACCCTCAGGCTTAATAGTTACTGCAATTAGCTTTGGTTGTAAGGACACATGCACTTGGACAGACAAAACTTGTTCACTATGTGAATGAAACTGTGGCTGTCACTTTACGGCCAGAGAGAGATATCGTCACTTAGCCTGAACAACATCTTGTTGCAAAAGCAACGCCATCAAAATCAGACCACTAATGTAGTGCTACTGAGGGGTTCTTGAAGACCCTGATGAACCTTAATCTTTTCATTGTTTTATTTCCTACCATCACTCGCTGAAAACTACATTAAATTACTGAAACAAGATTTAAGCAATTAAGATGGTTTTGCATGCCCATCTGAAACTAAAATTACATTAAAAACACTAAAATTTGAAGTTATGAAGTGCAAAGCGAACTAAAATTGTCTCTGGTGACAGGTTGACGCACATTTAAGAACAATGAAGCTAAACGAATGATCATTATTACCATGGGATACAAGCAGTCTTAAACTCTCCAGCTTTCCATACTGAGCAGCAACAAACAAAGGTGTAATTCCAAAGTCATCCTTACATTCCTTGCTTGCCCCTTTCTCCAGGAGTATTTTCATTATCTCAGTGCATCCCTGAAATAAATATTTTTATTCTTAACCAACAAAAAGGTGGGGAATTGACATAACCTATTTTTCCTACACATTCCAAACAGAAATAAGAAAAAACGTAATATATTCAATAATCTAAAGATGTACCCAAAAATTAAAGGCAGAAAAAATTAGACAAGTTTAATTTAATTTTTCACATTTGCTCATTTACACGATACATACAAATGGAAATTAAATTGGTTTATTAGAACCATTAAGCTAACGTGTTTCTATTCCGGAAACAGGTCATACATCTCACTGATGATGAGATACTAAACACAACTCCTTCTCAAAAAAAAAATCTTGTAAGAGATTCCCCTCCCAAATACAACACGCGAGCTTGTGCGTACATGGAATACTTATAATACTTAAATAATTATTGCTTCCCAACATCAACATCTCATGTAGTTTCAGATATACTCTTCAGTGCATTGCAAGCACTTCAGCATTTAGACAACTTTATGACTGCTAGGGTAGGTTAGGAAAAATTACCCGATAAAAAGGCAAAGAAATAGTAAATTATCACTCAGAATACACCGGTTACATGGAAATGATATGACGCACTTACAGGTTACCTGAAAAGAAGCTTGGTGCAAAGAATTCCATCCAGACCAAGAATGAGGTCCTTTAACATTTGCTCCATGTTGGAGCAGAAACTTTACAATGTCTGCATGTCCATTTTCAACAGCTTCAAATAAAAAAAGTAAAAAAAGAAGAAGAAAAAAATCTTATTAACTGGATTTAAAGAACTCATCAAAAAACTCGAATGGTCTCACTGCTACCTTCCTGACACAATTATCATAATTCTTTTAAACTTGCCTTATATATGCTTACTTGCCTTTTACATTTACACCCCCAAAACAGAGTTGGAGAATGGAAATTTATCCAGAAAAATTTTAGTTAGACTGGTTAAAATTCCACCTACACTGTACTAACACAGATAACAAAAGCAAGTTTCTCTCCTCCCTCTTTCCCGTGGAGCACGGAGACAATTCCGCAGCAGGCACCTAACAGCATGACAATTGCAACAGCCTCCCAAACTTGTGAAGCCCAGTGGCTATCTTACAACAAATTCCCCCAAACTTAAACTTTTTTAAAAAAGTTTAAAACTGTTTTAAACACCTATATAACATTAATTTAGAATGTGTACATTTAATTTATGCTAAAGCATTCATCGACAAAGCCTCCTTTAGCATCCTGATTCATCCTCAAATTTTTGCCAACAACAATTCTACCAAGGCACATGTCCTGTGTAACCATAAAAACTTGACATGGTGATAAATGACCTGCGAATAGTTGCTACTGATTGAATAATTTTTAGAGTATCAGCGTACGAGCTCGCCAAAGGTCCTGTCTAATCTATGTAAACACTTATACATAGTGTTAATTATCATTATCCAGTGTGCTTTTAATGATGATTTCCCCACAAGTGCTACCTGTTACCAATTGTTTTAAGCAAATAAGCTATTTAGTTGCTTAAAAAGAAAATGTGAATAGACTTGTAAACAAAGGTAACGTGGCGGCCATGATGTTTGCCTGGGTACAGAGGCGAGTAAAACAATAAGCATATTTAGTCAGATGATTTAGGCTCTAAGGATTCACTATAGCAGAAGTTTTAAGCATTTAATTATGTCAAACATAAATCACAGAAAAAATACTAAAATAATGGACCTTAACTGCTAAACTAGGAACTGCGAAAAGAGTAAGAGGTCTTTTCACACAAGAAGTAGGGAGGAATTAAAAAAAAAAGAAACACCCTCATACGGATGTAATCCTATACCTCCTAGACCTTTTCTGTGCTAGAAAGAAACAAAAGGAGATGCAAAAACCCAATTTGTTTTTCCAATTTTGTTTTAAAACACAGTCTGAAGCAGGTTTGTCCATAAGTAAAAAGTAATCTCTAGACCCACTCCATCTCCGAGTCTAAAGCCTAGTATTTAGGCTACAAAAATAGGAAACGTGATAGGCAGTGAATGAATTCTGATGAGCTTAAACTCAGTGAATAAGCTATTCCCCACTCGTCGGTTGTTCTGAGATCTCAAGAAAGCTCGCGTCACCTAGGAACAGCGCGGTGGTTGCTTCAGTGGTAACCTCATTGGGGTCAGCCCCAGCTTCCAGAAGAACACAAACACTTTCCAAAGATCCGTGGCGTGCCGAGAGGTGCAGCGCACACATCCCTTCAAACGTCTTGGAATTTATGTAGTCATCAGATGGAGCTACAAATGAGAATAACGAAAAAAGGCATACTTGGCAATAAATTACAGGACACAGTTCTTAAAATAACTGAGGTATTTGAGATGTGTGGCCTGCATTCACAGACTACAACATGCCAATTTCTCTTTACCACAGCTGGTTGGTATCTATGAAACCACACAAAAATTTACAAAACAAGTAAGGATATGATAAGAGAAATCTATGTAATTTGTATTTTATATTGCAGGGGAATTTAGCAGAAAAATTGCACTATTTCACATGGGATTTTCCTTACCTGCACGAACTAGCAGCCTCAGACATTCACTCGAATTGTGAGCTGCTGCTTCGTGGATTGGCACCCATCCCCTGTTATCTGGAACATCGATACTGTATCCCTGCTTAATTAGTTTCCTCAGCGTTTTAACATTGCCTTCTCTGGCTGCAAGCCCCACGGCAGAGCATCGATCGGAATAGGCCTCCGTGAAATCCATCCTTACGTGCGGCAAACTCTGCGGGAGGAAGGGGAGAGGAAAAAAGGGAAGGAGAGGGGAAAAAAAAGGAAAAAAAAAAAAGCCTGTTAGTACAGAATATGTAGGGGGTGTGTGTTTGTTTGTTTTGGGTTTTTTGCAGAGGTGTTGGGTTGGGGTTTTTTTGGGGGGGCATTCGTTTGTCTGTGGGGTTTTGGGGGGCTAATTGCTGCCCTGCTGTCACCCAGCAGCTCCGGGGCAGGCACAGTTACCAGGGGAGGCGGTACCTTTGCCTGGGCCAGCTGACACAACTCCGAAGGCGAACCTCTGCACAAGCCGGGCCCGCACAGACATCCTGCAGAACGGCGGCCGCCGCGCCGCTCAGCTCCACAACACCGCCGTGGCTCCGGCAGGACCCCCCCCCGAGAAAGCCCCGAGGCCGCTGGCACCTCAGGGCAGGACCCGCTGGCGAGAGGGCTGCCCGCTTCCCCCGCCCGCCGGCAGTGCGCAGGCCCGTGGCGGCCGGGCCGGGCCGGGCCGGGCGGTGGGTCGGCCATGTGGGTGTTCGGCTACGGCTCCCTCATCTGGAAGGTGGATTTCCCCTACGAGGAGAAGATGGTGGGGCGCATCCTGGGCTACAGCCGCCGCTTCTGGCAGGGCAGCACCGACCACCGCGGCGTGCCGGGCAAGGTGAGGCGGGACGCGGGGCGGGGGTGGCNCCGGCCTCGCCTGCCGCCGCGGGGACCTCCATCCCCCGCTGCCGGAGCGAACCGGCCGTCCTCCGGGCGCCGTCAGGGAGCCGAGGGCGCTCCCCGGGGCGGGGACAGCCTGCCCGGGTCCGGCGGCCGTCAGCCGGGCTCCCCGGCCGGCTCGGGACCTCGCCCCCGCCGTCCTTGCCAGTGCCCTTTCTTTTTGCACCTTAACGGTACGTCTCAACAGCACCCGATGCTTGCTGATGCCAGCTATTCCAGTGCTCTTTCGCAAAGTACTGAGGCAAAGTATTTCCACTTTGACTTCTAATGTATTTCATTGTGGCAAGAAGGATTTCCAAAAGTGCAAGGATTCATCTCCTTCTGTAATATCAATTAAAAAAAAAACCCCAACCACACAGCATAATGAACTTCAAAGAGGAGAAGAATGGTAACAAACATAACCATCCCCCCATTTTAACAGCTCAAAACCTGAGTCGGTTACTATAGACATTAATCTAAATAACTAAGGGAAAACACCTCAGTTTATCAGGCTTTGAAGAGAAAGGCTGGTTAATAAGTAAAGGCCAGAAGCTTTGATCTGAGTAACTACCTCACTGTTTTTCACCTTTTTCACTTTCAAATGAAAACTCATGGAGGAGGAAATATTTACTGTTTGGAAAGGGCGGGGGGGAAGCCACCAAGAAAAAGAAACTAAAATTCCAGAAGCAAGCATTCCCAATTTCATGCGAACATATGTATTTTTAAGGCACGGGAGTGAGAATAATAGAGTCTTACTCTGCTTTGAAAGCCCATACCACCCTCCCCATAGAAGAGCTATCACCCTTATATAATTCTAAATAGCTCAACAAATGTTAAAGAAACAATAGGTTACAGAAGCACCCAGCGAGTTAGGTGAATGACTTTGATGTGGCAGGACTGTTATGTACGGCTGCAGATGCTGCTCACGATTTAGTCATCAGAAATGCAAACTGATCATAAATGTATAGAAACTGATACTTGCATACAGCTCTCTAACAATTTACCTACTTTGAATGCTGGTTTTGTATCATGAAAGTATGTTTTCCTGATGCTGTGTAAAGGAGTCATCTAACCTGCACCCTGGTAACTCCACTCTAAAACTTCAATACAGCTTTAAAAGAGCTCCTCCACAAAAGGCATAAGGATTCTTTTTAAAAATAAAACGCAGCATGCTACCTGTAGCATGGAAGAAGTTTTCATCTAGTTTTAAATAGCACCAGTTAGAACCTTAAACACCATCAAATAACTTGTACAGTACTTAAAGATAATACAACCCCCCCCCTTGCATTTACTTTTCTGCAAAGCAAATCACCACACTTCAGGTACTAGGACATCTGGTATTTAAAAAAAAAAGTTTACTGTAAAGAAACAAATTATGTGCAAGCGGACTCGGGCTCGGCAGGCATGTTTTTCAGGTTGGAGGAGTGCTGTGCAAATGCAGCTGTCCCGGTTCTGAACTCGAGCCCCAACGCTTTGCCACGTTGCTTTTCAGATGGAGTTGAAAGCCTCGCTGTGTCACCTGGCTTACATGCTGTCATACACACAATTCCTGTCTCCAAACCCGCCGCCTCACCTGGCTGCAGAGATGCAGCATGCCCTGCGGCTGGCTCGGTTAGCTCTGCTGACTGGCCAGCTATCGTTCGCTTTCTCAGTGGGAACGCTAATTTCTCATCTACCAGTCATCCCCTTTTCAAAGATGATGTTTGTATAAGCATTGGGAAATTTCTATTCTTCTCTTGAATTTGGATGAATTGAAAAGCATGTGTAAAAGTTGTTAGGGTAGGGCATAAAACAGTGTGATCCCATCAGCCTCCCCTACTTAGGAAACCAGGCTTTAAAAAAAAAACCAAACCCCAAACATTAAAAAAACCTAATCAGTCAATACAGACTCTAACTCTTGGGGCTTCAGAAAGGAATAAAACCCACACCAGCCAGTTTTCCTTCCTTTTTGCAAGTATCCTTGGTGACCTCATTGCATTATCTTCTGCCGGGCTAGCTGAAATTCAGGGGAGTGCTCAGAGTGACTGTGCAGATATTGGAAATCTTGCAGAACAGCCACACCAGGTTACTACCCACTAGCATATTCTTGGTTCCAAGCAGCTTAGACGTTTGTATTTCTGCCAAGGTCATACCCAGAACATCACCTGCAGGCATACAGAGCCTTAAAACAACAAAAAAACCACCCCACACGCAAAGCCCATGCTTTGTTCTATTTCTATTTAGATGCTTGTTTGGACAGACTGAGGGCACAGGTTATTATTTATGTAAACTGGTTAATGCCTTTTATTTTATGTCTTATATAAAACACTTAGCATTAACAAAATACACTTTTTCTCAGCATCAACAAGTTAATGCCTTTTTGTATTCCTGCAGTCTATGAGTTGTTACTCCTACTTGCAAGGCAAAAAGGTGCCCTCAGTGTACGCTGAGAAAACACACAGCTGGGACCTCCCATTTCACCAGGCCAAATGCTAGAAAATCTTCACAATCCTTGACATCAGAGATGAATTGCATCTCTTGTGGGTGAGCTACAAGTGAAACTGGGCCTTCACTACTAACACATTTTAAAGAATGGCAATAAAACGGTAGCCAACTAGTTAAAAAACCTCTCCTGAAAACACTTGTTGCTCCAACGTTCCACGATCAGCGCAACAAAAACATACAGAGCGCTTTTACCTACAATGACTGCGAGCTTTTAGTACAAAACTCGGTTGACCTTGTAGTCGTACTTTGAACTGCTCAACTCATACTGTAATAAGACAGTTAACTAGTTATAAAGTGCTGTTTAATCACAGGGCCGTATTTTATAGTTTACAGGATGTTAAATTGGAAAAAGTTTTGTTGGAACAGATTAAGAATGCAAAAAAAGGAATAACTATTTCTTGAAAAATACTTATACATTAGCCGTAGTTAAAAATCAGATCTTCAGAGGATTATTCTGAATAGTACATTAGAGCAGCTTGAATTTTACCAGGCAATAACAATGTTCCCTGAATAAAGTGCTACTGACTTAGAAAGACCTGAATAAGTAACAAAAATATTTTCATAAATGGTGAATTTAAATTTCTTAGTGCAAGCTTCAAAAAAAAAAGGGCATCAGAAATGCAAACCTGCATGATTCACATCAACCTTCTCAAACGTTAGTCTGGGGGTTTGGTTTTGCATGGAACAGCACGGAAGCCTAAATGCATTGAAGGGTTGAAGCCATTATTATAACAACATGGTTTGAACCAAACGAATAGCTTGCTGCTGCCAAAGCAGTGAAGTTTGGCTTCTTCTCCTTACAATCCCCCTCTCTCCCAGCTTCGGAGCGCTTGCTTTAGCCACTCTCCTTGATCTGGTGCTGCCACTCACTTGACTGCACGGCACACCAACGGGCCTGACATTTGGGGAATCTCAATTCTGGCTCTGCCAGAGACTGTTCTAGCCCTCCAGTGTGCTTAGAAAAAAACCTGGGGAAACTTGATGACATGATTGATCTAGCTCCAGCTGTCTGCTGCCACTGTCCAAACAGTGTCCAAACAGAAAGCTCTTGAGTTTCTGCATGCAGAGAATTACTGGGTCAGCTTAAGGTTAAATCATTTTAAGATAATGAAGGGCTTTTAGTTTGTTAAAGGTGAAATGGAGAAAAAAGGAGGTTGGACTAGAGGATCTCCAGAGGTGCCTTCCCACGGCCACCATTCCCTGATTTACCCTGGCAGTTTCTTCCCGTTGGATGGCTGCCAGCGAGGGGGCTAGAGGGGAGAGGATGGATAGATAGGCTCCTGTTATGCCATAATGAGCCGCAGGAAAAGGAAGTAGAAAAAGCTACGCTTTGTTTAAATAAACTTGTGCTTTTAAGGAAACCATTTTAAATTACTACATTCCTACTTATTAGCAAACTTATGCCTCCCTTTTTGAAAAAATTCAAGAGGTAATCAAGCTAAAATTATTTCTAAGGTGATATTTCCTTTTATTCCATCTTACTTTCATATCCAGATGCAAAAATTAATTGGTTCCTCTATCAGTAAATATTTAGTAATTTTAGTAGCTGTGCAGTTTATAGTACCACTGAAAACAATCTTAACAGTGGAAGATCTTATTTCAGTTTACCCCACTATTTCCTAGCACACATCAGCTAGTCCTCAGGACTGTCCCAAAGAGCTTTATCTCCACGCAGATAGACAAAGCCCCCATGCCAGGAGAACGTCACAGCCTCTAGCGCAGACTCTGCACCACGCTAATGCTATTTTCCTCTTTTTACTGAAGCCAGGATGGTAAAACCTAGAGGAATCTCCCATCACATGCACTCTAAGACAGGAGTATGTTTGGGAGCTCTAACATACAGTACAGTTGATGGCTTGAAGTGAAATACAACGCTAAGAGCTGAAACAACGTGTATTTAATTTTCCGCAATGGCTTCCTTTCTGATTCAGAGGGGTGATGGCCGTAGCACTACAGATGCCCTAGAAAATTCCTGCGCGGCCACAGGCCACACCACTGCTGCAGTGTGATCCAATGGAAGGTTGCCTTTGTCAGCCTTCCTGGCAGTAGGCTGCGCAGAACTGACACAAATCCCTCAAAGACAGCTGATTCAAGAGATCATGCGGGTTTGCCCTCGCTAGTATTTGGGCACGGCAAAAATGGTTTTGATTTATATTATACAGCCGGTCATTTATAGGTGTGTTATCTTCTTTACTTAGCTAGCAGAGGTAATCCCATGGTTTCTCAATGGTGTTTGGTTTAGGTAGTTCCATGCAAGACAAGGACTCTGCAAACCAATGCAATAAATATCCTGTCCTTCCCTAGACAAACAGACCGTTCTTTCATCACACAACCAATCTGAAGATTAAGTACTCTTCAGTACTTCACTTTCCTTTAATATTTAGGCTTCAGATACAGGCATTCCTGGTAATAAAGTTGTTTCCCACCACAGAATGTCTCTTCAATCCATAATTTACAAAATCTTAGTGACCAGTATTGAGTACACAAGTCAGGGAAGTATTAATGGCAATGGAAAAACAACTTCCCAAAAGGAACACCTAAGTTATCTTGATTAACAGACCTGTTTCCTCTAAGTACTCAAATAGTAATAATTTAGTATTCATTTAGTTTTGTTGCCTTATTTTATCAATCAGATCAGTAAGAACTGGCATAAAAATGAAAAAACACAGCACCTCAGAGTTTATAAATGAACAGCCTTTACGGTTATAAAAGATCTGACACTGAATAAATAATATCTACAGTTGATGGTATCTAGAAAGTGCTCTGCAAAAACTAGATTTTATATTTGGCTTGTTACCAAAAGAATGCGTGGCTTGCCAATGACTCAGTGTAGGAGAAAACCCTGCACTGTTACTGCGTGAGGGACAAAAACAAGTACAGACTGACCAAACAAGAGCATGGACACGTCAATGGAACTGTTAGTGATGAGTCATAAAAAGACTGACATGCAGTAGCCCAAGACTGAAAGTTAACTAAGACTAAACGAAAGGCATGCATCCAAGTACATCAAGTTCAGATTATCTTTGTAACTCCTAGGAGAATGAATTTCTGTCCTACGCTAAAATTGAATGAATGCTAGTACCTCTGCTTTCCCTTACCTCTAATCAAAGACACTCGTACACCAATTTGAGGCCAAAAGTAGCAATTTTAAACTACAGATGTAGTTCTCCATAGGGTTTTATGTTTTAAAATTTTATTCTCCAGGTTATACAACAAATTTCAACAATTTTCTTTTCAGTATTTACAAACTGGCTTCCTACTCTTCCTGCAAGAAGTAACTCATTGGAAAAATAAGCCATTACTGAGGTATCCTCCATCTGCCCAGTAAGGGAGAATGAGCTGGGAGGGGAAAAAGAAGGGGAAAACAGTCTTTTGCACAGTAAACTTTTTTCAACTTTGAATAACATGGTGCTAACATGGTGCTCACTAAAAATTACTAGCAGATTTCTTTGCTATACGTTTTCAAAAACATGTAATGAGCTAGGAGCTTCTAAACCTAGCAGTTGCCATGTGTAATAGCATGTAATTAACATTTTCTAAAATCCAGTTAATGCAAACCAAGCCAGAAGCAGTAATATCTTGCTTAGTTCTACACAAGCTAGATTTCTACATCACGTTATTTTCCGTGCCTGTGTATAAGCTTTTTGAATACAAGTGAAGAAATTCACCTCATTGTCACTCTGGAGATTTAAAAAAAAAAAAAAATATCACATAGTACTGTGGAGAAGCAACATGACTGAGGAAGGTGCGCTCCTCAAAGATAGTTTTACATTAATGAATTATTGTCACCATTTTAAACAGGAATAGAATTGAGTCTGGACAGCGCACAGAAAGCAAGGACATTCAAAACTTTCCCATTTATGACTGCCCTTAATTTAAATTCGTTGTTGTGGACACTTTCCACTCAGAATTTAACCTTTTGCTTATTACAGTTTATCTAACACAGATCAAAAGCAATTCTCAGAAAATATTTATACTAGATCTCAAAGAAATGGACTTTATTGAGATTGTCCTGGATTAGTTCTCTGACCCTTTAATTACTTTGCATTGGTTTTTTTTTCTTGTTTTGTTTTTTGCTCATGATTTAGGGTAAAAGCCTCTAACTGAACTATGATTTTTTTATTTTTTTTTTTTTAAATTTTAGCCTGGAAGAGTTGTGACTCTGGTTGAAGATCCTGAGGTATAGTACTCCTGTTCTGTCTCTGTAGTGTGCAGAATGTCCTGTTGCATTCCCAGCCTGTGTAGTAAGTCTCTATTCATTTTTGCTTCTCTACAAGCAAATAATTGAGTTATCTTTAGCACAATGAAAAGTTCTCTCAGAATTTTTTGGAGTTACACCAATGACCCTTGATTGTTTCAAATAAATCAATCAATCTAAAATAAGAAACTGGAAGTAGTTTGGGTCTGTTATTACCGAAGGTATAGTTTAAAGTATTCTTACGGAACAGTCACTTCACCTATCCAGTTATAAGATGCAGAATTTAACTTTCAGCATATGTGTAGTGCTGACAATATGCCAATAGTAGACCCCAGATGTTGTGTCAGGACTGCAATCTTGCCCTCCCAAAATAAAAACTGAAACAAATCAACATTACATTGCAGTGATAAAGAAGGAGATACCCTTGCTTTATTTTTTGCTACACAGATAAAAAGCTTAAGGAGTAAAACGCCACAACTGTGGTTTTGGTTCCTACGTAGTATTGTGAAACTAGTTCCTGTTTAGAGAAAACAGTCCTTGGCCCGAGTTTACCATTCTCGCTTATCTTTTGACCTTTTCCCTAAGTCTCACTCAGTGCAATGGAAGTGTTTGCAAGGGCAGTGCCTGGGCTGGGGTGGGAGGGGAGTTGAAACAAGGCCTGGGCTTACAGTCACGTAAGCTGCAGGAAAATCAAGATTTTTCTGCTTATAAAAGTACTTAGACTTACATTTTACCCATTTCTAATTCTGTTTGATAATAAAGAAGCTATCTTACAACTACCCGCAATTTTTTTTAGGGATCTTGCCCACTAGAGAGCTCTCAGTTGGAGTGCTCACCAGCTAAGAGAAAAGCATGGAGCTAGGCTGGGGAAGCCCAGGGGTGGCTATTGCAGGATACACCTTGGATGCAATTGCTTTCCCACTCCCTGCTGATCCTCCGGGCCCCGCACACCCAGCAGCGTGCTCTATTCTGGCACCTTGCTGGGGCCGGCTGCGATGGTCATGTCCATCCAGCTTCACACCGCTCCAGGAGAGGGAATCCCTGCAGGCACTAGTGCCTCCAGAGGGGCGGGAGGGAAGAAAGGATGGCATGGAAGCAGAGGGAGAGCAAGGCCACACGACACAAGGCCTAAGACACAGAGGATGGGGTTTTTGGTAGTAGTTAGTTTTTATTTACAGTTGCTTATCTATACAGTTATGATATTGCTGTCTTGCCGATCTATTTCCCTGAAATAGCAGCCACAAAGAGAGGTAAGTTTAGCAGTACTTGAAAACTTAAACTGTTTTTTGCAGTTAGCAAAACCAGCAAAATGCAATGCACTATCTCTCATTGTGATTTTCTGTACCTTTCTAATACGGTTAGAAAAAAATAATTTTTTTCCACATTACTGTACTGCTGGGTACCATGTTACACAGACTCCTACAGAGACAAAGAATGCTTATGTTTGCTGTCACTCAGTTTGGATTGTTAAACAAACTTATTCGTTATCATAGAAACTTTATTCCCCTTAGCAAACCAGTTTTGTTTGGTTGTTTTTTTTTTTCCCCTTTTCTCCAGAATTTGGTGTGGCCAGATAATCACGCTTTACACATAAGCATCAAAAGATACGACAAGTCATTTGCTTTAATTTCAGTTAATCATTCTGCAGTTTAAAAAGGTAATCTTATTTTGAAGATATCTTAGCAGACTACAGCAATTACTTCCCCGCACGAGGACACCAAATACCGTGGTGACAACAGCAGTAGTATTTTTACTGGCAGTGCCAGCTCTCAGCTCTGTGCTAGCCCACGTGTCCTTTTTCACCAGCGATACACATAGCGCAGCTTGGAAACATCTAGTTCAGAGAGTTATTTTAACCTGCTCCATCTGAATTTCTTTGCCAGTTAAGAGGAAACCACAGAACATCATACTCCTTGTCAGATTTCTGGATTATAATTTTCCATCATCTGAAATAGGAATCATCTATACTGAAAACTAAATGAATTCAGTAGCGGTAACACTTAAAGTGTCTGCTTTAAATCCTTATCTCCGCCACACCCATACATATTTTCCTATCAACACCAAAGTAGGTCTGAATGGCAGATTTAAGTCGAGAGAGTAACACACGCAGAAGAGGCTGTTTTTAAAACTGACACGTTTCCTGCAGACAGCTGGAGTGAACCCGCATCCCCAATGGGCGGGGGAAAGCAAGGAACGCATTTTTATACTCGTTAGTGCTGTTCCTGGCCACAGCACATCAAATGCTGTAACCATCTACAAAGGATGCAATAGAAAATGACTGATTTTTTTTTAATAAAATGCCTTTGACCAGCACATAGTCCGACTGCAAAATTCAACGCTCATGAATTAATACCACCACCCCAGCATCGTCTGAGATCATGACTAAATACTAAGATCCAGTTTTAGGGGGAAAAACCCAAAACGTTAATTGCTTTGTCATCATTACTGTAGCACTGATACGTATACCTACTTAGCTGCAGGAAGAATCGACATTTGATGTTGCCAGCAGACAAAACAGACTACCATTTATTTTAAAACTGCACTCATAAGAAACAATATGTAGCCCTTAGCGGATAACAGGCCATCGTCATTTTTCTATGCTACTTCAAAACAAAAACCCATGCAAATCAATCCCTACACAGATCTCACTGATTTGTTTACATAAAACTTGGTAAGGGAGTATAACTAATTCACACCACAGCTCAATACTTTTTCAGAGATGTTACCTGTGAAGAGGGTGAAGAAATATTCAGGTTCTCAAAGATGGTAATGAAACTTATCCTAACAGTGTTTGCTGAGGTGCTGGATACGTCGTGTTTATTTATGCAAAATGAAGGTTCATCTCTCAGCTTTTTCTTCTCCAATTCAGTTTCAGTGCGGTAATGTTACCACATTCATCCCTCCAAGTACATGTAATAGATGTGACACCCAGGTCCTTAGAAATGCAACTGCAACTAAACAGAAAAAGGACCTGATCAAAATTACTTTGAATTTGGCACTATTTAAAATTCAATTTTCAGACACAAATTTTGTGAGGTCAGGAAGATACTTTGTATGCTTTTTGCCAGCTCCTTAGTTGCCCGTGCCAAGGCTATTTATTACTTCAAACTTAATTGCAACAAGAAATTGTTTTGTAAGAAAGGCCTCAGCGTTAGCAAGAAAGTGAATGATCAATCTGCGTAATTACTGTTTTGACTGAAGATTTCCTAAAGAAAACAACCCTTTTAATTTGGGACTCCTACAAACAGTGCAAGAAAGAGCTATAAAAAGACTGCACATTGGAGAAATTTTTTCTTAAGAGAGTTTTGCCTAAATGCAATGGAAATACATTAATTTGTGAGTATCTTTATGAACGCTGCTTGGATTTTCTTTTCTTATGTCCTTCCACAGGGGTGTGTATGGGGTGTTGCTTACAGATTGCCAGCTGGACAAGAATGTGAAGTAAAGGCATACCTGGACTTCAGAGAGAAAGGAGGCTACAGGACTACAACTGTCATCTTCTACCCAAAAGACTCGTCAGTAAAACCGTTTGATGTATTGTTATACATTGGAACTTGTGACAACCCTAACTACCTTGGTCCAGCACCTCTAGAAGAAATTGCTCAACAGATCTTTAATGCCGTTGGTCCTAGTGGAAGGAACACAGAATACCTGTTTGAACTTGCTAATTCTATCAGAAATCTCGTACCGGAAGACGTAGATGAGCATCTCTTCTCCTTAGAGAAACTAGTAAAAGAACTCTTGGAAAAGCATCAAAACCTAAATTGTCTATAAAATAACTTCTTTCTTTTAATGGTCTTGCCTCATCTTCAGAGGAATGGTTTTGTTGCACAATGGGTATATGACTTGGAGGCATGTTTCTCTGTACTATGCTATCTTATTTATTTTAATATTGCATTCAAAATAGTAGTTGGTCATTAAAACAAACTGTTATAAAAATCATTCTTTCAGGATTCTATAGAAAGGGGAGCAGGGGAAGTGTTTTACGTTTGAATTCGGTATATTGGGGTTTTATCCAAAGACTAGATCTTTGAAAATCTCAAGAGAACCACTTAAGCTTCTCTTTCTTTGAAGATTTATTTTTTATTATTATTTCAGGTTTAAAATAAATCTTTAGGATATTTTTAACATCAAAATCTGCATTCAGATACAACTTCCACTGATTTAAAGGATAGTTCTTGCTGATTCAAGACCACAGGCACGGAGCTCAGTGCAGCTAAAGAGATAAATGTTAAGTAGTTGTAAATTGCATAGTAAACACATAGAGGAACATTCATATCATCAACGTTCAACTTCCCTGGAATTAAGTTACTCCACTGAATTAGTCATCTTACCCTTTATATGTTAGTTTGTCCTTAAACACAGAGGATAAACCATTTAATTGTCAAGGAAATAATTCTTTCCCTTGGCTCATTAGGTCAAGCCCCTGAAAACCAAAGCACAGGGTACTTGGACACAAACAAGCCATAACATATCGGTGCCTCATTTTATTTTTTAAGATGAATATAAAGAATAAAGCCAAAGTGTTAAAGTTAACTAAGAATATGACTTGAAGTCACAATGTTCAGAAGCAAGAATGTTCAGAAACTCTAGTCTTTGTAATTTGCTTTTAGATGATGTTATAACCCCATCTCTTAAAAAAAAAATCACTGATCTCCGAGGATAGATTTTAAGCCAGTAATTTTCAGCCACTGTTTCAGAGATTCACAGACAAAAGGTAGTTAAGACAGGAACCTTCTTTTCAGTAGCCTTACGTGTGTTGTACGTACATCCAAACAAAGAGGGTTGGAAAGCCCCCAGTTTAGGCTAGTAGGCTTACTTTATGCAAAACATAAGCAAATGGAGTTTCCGTCCCAACAAGGACTTGTCTTGCTTCTCAAAAATTTAAGTTATTTTTGTTAACTTTTAACAAAGTATATTTTTGTATGTTAATATAGGAAAGGGCCTATTTCAAACACCACGTAATGTCACATTTTCTCATACAGAGAATGTATAAGTGTTTAGTAGTAGCCTGGAAGCCTATATTTTGCGTCAGTAATTGCAAAACCCGTATGTTTCTACTATACAGGTTGTCCCTTTCTCTTCTTTACATTTTCCTGGTTTATATTTGTAATTGCTTGAAAATATCAGGTTTATCAAAATAACAAGCTGCTATCATTTTACTTGGCCACCTACAAAAGCCAACAGGAACATAAATGAATGTTAATAGGAAACGTTTGAGAAAGGCAGCTAGATGAGTAGAAAATAGGATATTAAAATTCAAACCTAAACTTGAGATAATTAGACCACTTAAAATATTTAACCAAAAAAGCTGTATTTTTTACATACCAGATTGTAATTTTAGTGTGCCTCTGGCATCTCTCAAGCATTGATTCATTGAGGGGAAAAAAAAAAGTGTGTTAGTTTTTAGAAGCTACTGTTTACTATTAATAGTTGAATGCCACTATTTTAAGAATACAGGATGGGGTATCACTTGATGGACTACTCTAAACTGCAGAAACAAATCCTCTGACCATATTAGCAAAATAATCATACGCATTAAGGCCCCATTTTTCCATTAGTACACGCGAGTTACTTGCAAACTGATGGACTATCCTTCAAAGGTCTCCATTCTCCACTGCACTGTGCTGGCTCAAGAGTGACATAACTGAGCAGAAAAGCAACGCCAACTAATTCAGCTGTACAGCGGGAGAGGACTATGATCAGAACTTCCAGGTGTCTGTACGTAATGACAGTTGTTAAGATGGCCAAAGCTGGAGCTGAGTGACTTCACACACACCAAAGGTGGACAGTGATAACCATCACCCAAATCAACATTGATGAACACGCTCCATTATGCATGCATTTATTCACCTGGACTTAACGAGTAACTCTTAAGTGTTACTGGATACTTAACTGTTACTAAAAGTGTTATGTATGATTTATTTCAAGAATATTTAAGTGCTGAAAAGAATAGCACCCTCAAAAAAACCCCAACCAACAACAGCACTTCCCTTCTTGTGCTTACTTTAGATTTAAGCAAGCTGTAGTAAAGTTAAAACATGTACAATGCACGTCCACTCTATGCATTTTTTAAAATTTGTTTCTTCAAAGACTTACCCTTGTTCCTTAAAACAGGGGAAGGGATGCTTACACTCACTAATGATCCAAAAACATCAGTGATGATTCCCTCTTTAAAACTCCAGTTATTTAAGCACTGTGATGGGGCACTGTGTATGGCTCTACATTTTGTATCTTTAATTATATTCAGGACATTGTTGGTTCATTTACTTTCCAGATTCATGAAACTTGCAGTAAATACCTGTAACTATACATTCCAGGTTGTACTTCAGTACAATAAAAATCATCACATTTACTAATGGTGTTGGAGAAGGAAGTTTCCAGAAATGTTATGTTTCTTTAAAGTGTATCCATATTAGGATGGACATCAATGTGCGTCTTAATTGCATTTGTTATAAAATGCTGCTAGATCTAATGAGGAAAAACAATATATGAGAGCTAGCTACTATTAATGCAGTCTTAAACTGTGTCAAAATTAATTAATTTAATTAATTAAAGCACTGGAAATATACATTTGTTCTTGCCGTACGGGATTTGAGCCACGACTCTTCCTACAGCTTCAATTACTAACAAAAGCCCAGTATGCTTTCAGATCTGTTACTCACCACAAAAAAAATTAACGTACACTTTTTATATGCCATATATGCTTGGGTTTTTTTCTACTGGTTAGAACTAAATCTAATTTTGTGACAAATTAGAGAGATTTTAGATATGGTTTCATTATATCACCATACACATGAAGCTACCTCTAAACTTGTTTCCAAACAGCGTTTGAGGAAACAACAGTCATATCCACATTGTCAGATTTTACTCCCTGAGATCCACAGACTCAAATCACCGAGCAGTCAACGTGGACCTCTGTCCTTCCATGCATGAAGGAAGCAGTATGTAGTAGTACGCAGCGATGGTCTTCCCTGGTGTGACTGCACAGTAAAATTTCTAAGGCCATTTGTAGGAAAAGGAATTCTCCCAGCAGCTGGTCAAGATACAACCTCCCTATGATGCTGAAAGGGATTACTACTGAGCAGTACATAAGCTGATGTATCTGTAAATTATTTTGGAATCTCCCAAATAAAGAGTCCTGTATTAATTTAAGTTACAGGAAAAAAAAAAAGAGTAGGGCTTCTACAAAGACTGCAATAAGACAGTTTAATTTGATTGTTCTATAATGTGAATTAAAATAAAAAAGCAGATACTAAAAAGTAGCTTATGCAATATCTGATATTCCTTAGGATGATCAATTAACCATTTGATAGCAACAGACATTAAATATGCAATCATCTTCCGTGAATATATGAATCTATAATCTGAACATGCAACATTTTACTTAGTCTAGCTTTTGATAATAAGCACATTTCATACCCATTTGGGCTGCCACTGACAAAATCAACATGTCATCTGACTTAATCATAAATCTTCTGTAAACAGATTCGCATTTCTTAATGCAAGAAAACTCATGGACAAGGGAAATCAAAACTCTGTAATCACCAAATTCTTTGTAGCGTCCCCAATAACAATTTCTGTCTTTCCTTCTTCAACCATTTATCTGCTCTGTATTTCCCACAGACAAGCAAACAACAAAGATCACGTAGGACTAGCCTAACCTGTTCTAATTTGGAAACTGTGCTGGACCGTTCAGATATTCACATAGATGTGTGTGTTTTTATATATATATACACACACACGTGTTTTTATATATATACACACACACACACAGGGAACCCTTAGAGTTCTTTTTTTATACACATAAACCTCGATTTGCCTTTATCCATCGGTTACGTTTCTTTGCACGTAAACTAATTCCCGAAGTTTGGAGGGTCACAGACCTTTTCCAAACAAAACAAAGCTAACTGTCATGCCCTCACTACACAAAAAGAGGAATCGTTAATGATTGCCTTGCTTTTGTATCGTTACATCTTTATCCCCACTTCCATGCTCTCAAATTTCTTTTTTCACAAGGGTACATAAAGACCAGACTCTTCCTAGACTAGGCTGCTTTCTAGAAACTAAAACTTGATGAAAATCCTTCACAAAGATAACTGAAGTGCAGTTTAGTCGTGCAGAAGAATTCAACGTTTGGTAATTCTTAAAATCACTTTAACACATTCAGTAAAACAATTTTCACCACAAATGCAAGAACAACATCATGTCATACTGCAGTTCTTTAACAACTGACAAAAAAAGGAAAACATACAGTCTTAACAGAAGCTCTACAAGCCTGAACATTTCAGGCAATTTTGCTAAGAAGCTTAAGAAAAAAAAATGTACTGGTTTGCTTAAAGTATCATGGATAACTTACAAGCAGAAAACCCCCAACATTTTGACCACCACCTACCCTTAAAAGCTAAAGCAACAGAGTTACAAAATTGATTGCAGCATCCCCCTTCAGTATTGTATCAGTACTTTGTATCATTATTTCCTAAAGGTCATCAGGTTTAACTCTGATTTGTACCCCTTCCCGTCCCTTCTTTCTGGTATGCATGTGGATACCGGCTTTACTCAAACCCAGGAGCTGAGGATGTTGAAAAAAACCTGAATACTACAGCTCCCCCATCCGATCTATTCCCATATGTCTGTTCTGCGTAACAAAAAAAGTTCTTACGAGGTCATTTTCCACGCTGTTCAGCCAAGCTACTGACTGGCAGAGGGGATGCAAACAGACATCAGGATAGCAAGCCTCCAGCAGAGCCCTGTCTCTTGACTTTCTACTCTGCAAGTCTATAATTGTCACAAGATTAGAAAGAGACTTTTTCAAGTAATTAGGCTTCTCTAACAGTCTTCTGCAAAAGCTGGACACTGACTATACGCTCACTTTGATTACCAACTACAGTACAGCCCTGATTATTCCAACTTCACACTCCCCCAATATCCTTACATTAGTTTCCTTGCTCCTCTGGCTTTCCCTTTAATTGTTGCCCTCCTTTGTCTCAAACAAATATCTTGCCTGCATCTTTCTGACCTTTGGCAACTTAGGTCTCTCCTCTTCAGGTATTCTGGCAGTTTCCTCTTCTTGTGCACATGCTTGAACTGGAAGAATAATTCTTCTCCCAGTACAGCTGTATCTACTTCGGCACCAGTTTAACAGAAAAAAAAAACAAAAAAACAAAAAACTACGCTCTTAAACAAGAAAATTACGGCAGCAAAGCTCAAAAGTATTGACCAGACCTGATGCAGCCATTTAGTAAAGTTTTAAGCCATCTCACCTATATTATCCCCACCTGGAAATTGTTCTTCTGATCAGGGCAAGTGTCAACCAAGGGATTACAAACCGTTTACTCAAACGGTTCAGACTCAGCCAGTTTTGCCCAATGTAAACGTGAAAGTGCGCATGCACATTGCTCTACTGGCAAAACAGTGATGAAGAACAGCCTGAAACAAAACATCTTAAACCAAACCACCTGAATTCACGACGCACCATCCAGAGTTATCGTTCTCTGCCACCACTGGGATTCTTCCTGGTATCATCCGCTTCCTTGGCCTTTGTACACTTCTCTCAGTAAACATTTTGGTGCCTGTTCTGCGTGTTAGGGTTTATTAAGAACCACTATACACCGTTATCCCCATATGTCACTCCATCACCAACTGCAGACGGTAAATTGCCCCGCTTTCCTCCTTCCTCCAGAGTCTCCACTTCACTCCAGCTGCGTCTCAACTTACAGTTCAGTCTTAAGCGCTTAAAGTAAGTGCTTCGTTATGTTTACTGCAATATTAAATGGCGTTCCTTACTTTTTTGTGTCTTCCAGACTTATTCTATACCACAGAAACCTTGCTGGCACTACTCTATCAGTAAAAACCTGTGAGGAAAAAAGAGAACACAACACGACCTAGCCACAGGAGCACCTCAGCGCTCCGGCTGCGTACTCCGTCGATGTAAAAGCCCGCCGGAGCCCACCCGTTCCTCCGGCGCAGCACACCCCGGCGGGGCCCAGCCGAGCGGGCTGCCGAGCCCCCCGATGCAGTCCTGCGGTACGAGGCAGCAGCCGCACACCTGGCTTTGCTGCGGCAACGCGCCGGGGCAGGGCCTCTCTTCTGGGATGACTTCCAGGGGCTTGGCTCCAGAGGGGCCGCGGCAGAAGCGCCAAGTACCGAGGGGCTCGGCCAGGCTAGCGCCTGACGGACGGCGCTCGGAAGAGACAGGCTAAAACGGCGCAGGTTCTCCGTTTTCTGAAAAGCCCACGCTCCGGCGTTGTTAAATCCGCCACAGAACTAGCGCGGCTGCAGCCGTTACCCTCCGAGAGGCTTCTCCTCAGCCCGCGGACCGCGAACGCACAACGCCCGCAGGGGGGTCCGCCACAGCCGTTAGCGAGCCCGCCACAGCCGCAACACCCCCCGCTGCGCGGAGCAGGGCGGGGGTTTCCACACAGAAACG
>VYZW01026134.1:88866-116182 GCA_013401315.1 Balaeniceps rex
AACGATTTCCCGGGTAATAGAATATAATTTTGTTGATTTTTTTTTTTTTTTTTTTTAACAAAAATGTATTCTTTCCAATTCCGTTTCAGCACCTTACATTGCATACATCCTGTCAGTTTTGCCATGCTGTCTAATTGATTAGATTACCTAATCTGCAATAGTTGGTGTCAGGGAAAGAAAATACATACTGTAAGAAATAGAACCAATATGTGCCAGACCAGACTTCGATAGTGTAGCCTGTTGCCACTCTTTTTTTGGGTGGGGGAAGCATCTTTCAAACTGTGAGCAGAGGGCAGAGCGTGTAGCACATCTTGGGCTCTGCTATTCTGTGATAAAACATAGTCTGCAAAGCCAAACACTTACAGCCTTTGCAAGTAGATTTGATCTTTGGAACTGTTTGAGTCCTTTTTAGGGATTCTGGCACAGACCTCCAGAAGTACTGAAGTGCCTAAAGTGGGACTTCGGTGGAAATTGGGTAGCTAAGCCCCAAACTCAAACTGCAGTTTAGAATAACTAATTCGGCCCATAAATTATTGTAGATGCTGGAAGTTCTTGTGGTCACACCTGCCAATATCTGCTTTCCTGGGTGAGCACTTTGGCAGTATATTAGTCCAAAGAACTCTTAAAAATCCACAGACTAAGTGTTCATTCATCAGAGTTGATGGAAACAATAGAAAAAACGTAATCTAGTTTGTTTGGTTTTTTTTAATTCTAGACTAGTAATCTAAAAGGTGGGAACCACCATTTTTTCTCTTCCTAAAAGCGATTAATTTGAATGCCTCAGTCTTGGAGGGGATTTAGCATTATTAATCCCATTCCTTTGAATTCCTACCTACAGCCTTCAGTTAGGTATCTTAGCCCTGAAAAGAAACACGGCTTCAGAAACTGCATTGTTTGGCATTTCTTTATTAGTGAGTTACAGCGCTTGTTCGTGCTGCCATTAATCCCGTGCAGAGATGCCTAATTCCCCCCAGATGCTGCTGTACAGAAAATAAAATGTTTGATTTGAATTACCAGTCCTTTGCGGGGCTAGATGCTGAAGTTACATGTGATGATACTTCAAGTCTGAGTCTTTTAGGATGTTGACCCTCTGTCCTCTCTGCTTAGGTGGCAGACTGTATTTTTTTTCTATGCTTCCTATCCAGCAATTCACGGCACTTCTTTTAAAAAATAACATAGATGGTTTCTAAACCCATTGTGAGCTGAATCCACCAGTGTGATACAGTAAACTTGGAAGGGCTGAACGGGTGACAGCAAAACAGAGTGGCCTTTTGCTCACCTAATTCTGAATGGAGTCCAGACTATCTCCTGAAGCAGCTCAGAAGGCTAAGGGTAGCTCCCAGCTGTGACAGCTTGCAGCCCCTGCCCCGTAACAAGGTTTACTCTTGTGATCATTAGTGTGGCACGCGGTCTGGCCTCACTTCTTCCTACAACAGGTGTACCCTCTGAGGCTGGCTAGTGGGTGTGCTGAAGTACTTGCCTGTTTACTGTCCCAGCCTGTAATTCACTCACTCTGAAAAGAGTAGTCCACTACCCCTCGCAGAACAGCAGTAGTGACATGTTCTCCTGCCCTGATGGGCCTTGCTGCGGTGCTAGGGCTAGATTTGGCCTGTCCTGCAAACTCAAAATTGTTTCAAGATGATGCTAACTCGTATTTTGTTCTGTTTGCTCTGGACCCCAGATCCCTGTTTATTTCCTTTCTTTCCTCTTTTGCACCTGCAAGTTGATGAAATTGACTCTTGGCAGTGTATACGCAAAGTCCTAGCAAATACACAAAACATACAAATTTCTCTGTATATAATTTCATTTTATTTCGAGTTCACAGACTTTATGCTTACCTCATTCTTAATTATTCCCTAGATCAAGAAGAGAAGGAAAATCCAAAAGGGAGTGCAAAAGAGGCAAGTGAAAAACATCTATTTTAACTTTTGCCGTCAATAGTGGAGGCAATTTTTATATGATGAGATTATGTAATTAGTTCCCTACTAAAATGAGTATCACAAAATGGAATTCTGTTCCTGAGCTGCACTCTTCTCACTTTTGATTATCGGTCCCAGCTCAGAAAGCTTATTTAGTCTAGCTAGTCGAATTTCTTGCCCTTCTACTTACTTACATTAAAGTTACGCTAATCTTAAACTTAAATGAGATGAATTATGTACTCTTCTTCTATGAAGACAATACCCATAACCACAAAGTCACATTATGGTCTAGCAACAGGTGTTTTTCCAGCTACAGGAGAGATCCTGATTCCCTTAATGACACTTTGGGTAGGGAGAAGTGCTTAACAGAATCCTACAGCACAAAATCCCTAAAAGATTTCTTAGCTGACTTGATGACCCATCCCATAAAACCCTGTGCTTCCCTTTTCCATTAGAGAACTTTTCTATTTGTTTAGGCCCCAAAACTCAATTCTGAATTACTAACTTTATAGCAAAACAATGGAAGTACCTGAAGCACGTTGGAGTTTGGAATTAGCAATAGCAGATTTGACCTGTGGACAGACATGCGCCTCCCTTATTTCCAGTTATCCTTCATTTTAATTCTGAAATGAAATTTTTGTCTACATGATCTTTGTAATGCCAATTTACATAGCACAGAGTAGTTCTGCAGTGGATCTCAGAAAACATACATGCCTGATAAGCATTTTGGAGGCAGCTGGGGGAGCAGCCCCAAGTCAGAATGTGACCCATTCTAATGGCAGTGGCAGTTATGCCTCTTTGAAATGAAAGAAAACTAGGTTCTTTGTAGTGTAACTTTTTTTTTTATTTCAGAGGAAGTTAAGTCTTTTACTGACTTTTTTTGACAGTATTTGTGATGTACATACACTGTCTTGGGTTTCAGTCCATAAAGAATTTAGACTTGCAATTTGCATGGAATCTCTAGTCACGAAAGGGAAAGAATATGTAACGCAGCTGGGTGGTGCTTAAAGTAACCAAAACCTGCTGCAACTAGAGATTTATCTTAAGTCCTGCTGGCTAAGTGCAACGCCTTCCACTTGTGTGCAAACAACAGCTATCTCCATTTAGATTTCTTGAATAGTTACCTTCAATGAAACGCGTAGGCATAATTTTTTCAATTTTTAAGGAAAAAAATCAGTTGTTTCATTCAGAAAGATAGGAAGGGAAGGCACTGGTACCCTTTTTGTCAGCTCTGTTGTACACAACCAGAATATATCTTCATTTCCCACCTTTGACTGAATATTAAAGTAGATAGTGGATAAGTGGCTGGAAGCCAAGGAGCACCCGAGCAATTAAGCTGCCATCATGTTCGTTCTTTAACCTCATGAATGTCTCATCACTTCATTCGCGATGAAACAGTTTTCAGGAGGAGAGAGTCAGTGGCCTGTGACAGGGTGACATGGTTTGAAAACCAACGTAGGTGAGATATAGAAGGGTCTCAGGTCCCTGGGTTAGTGTCCTGACCACAGAAGGCACCACTGCCTTTTAGCACAGAGCCTGACTTACTGTGCACTGAAAACCTTTACTAGCTCAAGCGACACGGGTAGAAAAAGGTCTAGTTTGTGGGTTCCAGCACGGCTTTTGCACAAACGGAACTTTTCGTACCCAGGAACTTTAGCTGCTTCTGAGCTAGGAGCCAGGAGAGGGACTTCTACCAGTTTGAGGAATTAATTTCTTAAAGTGAAAGCTGGATGAAACATACGAAGGCACAAGTCTGAAGAGAGCTGACTTAAAAGTGTGTACAAAAGTGGGATTTACTTTGTATATATCTGTCACTTTGTTAGCCACAACAGCAGGTGGTGTGGGATACTCTGGATAAGGAGTATGGCTGGGTATGCTGAGAGGCGTAGTGCAGGTACTGGGATGACTTTGCAGGGGCGTTTTTAGATTTTTCTTGGCTTGGCACTGACGTGAAGGTAGTGTGCCTGGCCAGACCTGAGCTGAGTCTGGCAGAGCTACTCGCATCTCCCTGCAGCCTAGGAGACAGGGTGAACACAGCTGGCTTGGTGCTCTTCCAAAACATTGCACCCGGCTGGCAAGCTTTCTTAGAACTGACACATCCAGCAGCCTGTGCAGAGAAACCAGCTGCTTTTGCAGTCAGAGCTCGTGTGGCTCGGTGCATTTGTGCGGTGCTGTGCTGGAGGTGATAAACCAGAACGTGTTTGGATGTTGCGGAAACACCAAGTAACTACACAGGGGCTGGTTTCAATCCAGTAATGCTGGCTCTGCGCAGCGTAATAATATTTTTCGTTTCAGAAGAGTCAAAGGAGCTTTACTGTGGTTCTTAACTTTTACTTTCTTTCACCTAGATACCTACAAAAAATATAGAAGGGCAGATGACCCCGTACTATCCTGTAGAAATGGGAAACGGCACACCTTGTAGCTTGAGACAAAACCTACCCAGATCAAGTACAGTGATGTACATCTGTCATCCAGAAGCTAAACATGAGATTCTTTCAGTAGCAGAAGTTACAACCTGTGAATATGAAGTGGTTATACTGACACCTCTGTTGTGCAACCATCCTAAATATAGGTACGGTACTCAAACGTTGGCTAACATTATCACGGCAAATTTGCATCAATTTCCATGAATGTATGTGTTTATATACGTCATCTATCCAGCTGTGGTTTCTGGTACAGAGCTGTGATGCTGTAAGTACTTACTTCAGCAAGTGCGGTCTTGCCAAATCTTAAGTTAACATGTTAAGTTACACAATATTTGCATTTTGTAAGTCTCTAGTGATTGATCCCATATGAGAGGCAGATGGGAAGTATAACTTTATTTTCAACAGGTAAGTTTCTAGCCCTGTCATTCTGGAGAAACACAGACTGGGGCATTAAGGCTGCAGGCAGATTAAGAACGCCCTGTCTCCTCTTAGTTTATGATTTCAACGTCTTGGGGGATCATCTCCATGGTATTCAAAGACTGCAGATTGCATATGTGCGTTATATGTGTGCGGACTTCAACTTCCCTAATTTCAGAGGACAAAAGTATGGTCTTCAGCCATAATCTTAACATTTATTTTAGCAGTACTCCCAACTTAAGGAGCTCCCATCTGTCTCTGTCCTGCTTTATTGCCTTACCTTCAGCTGTGTAAGTCATTTTCCTATGAAGAATTCACAATTTCAGTGTTATTTTCCAAAAATCAAGCTTAGGATTCTCCCCCTGCCCCCCCCCCCCCNTACCCTGATACCCCTAGACTCAATAGTACAGATTTTTGACCTTTCAAGGGGTGTAAACAGAATTGCAAAGCGAGTATGACATACAAATGAAGGGGAAATAATGGACAGGAGTTCTGAATTTCCCGTGTACAGAGATGTCAGAACAAGTGACTATTTAATCACTGTTCTGAAATAGGTAACAAAGTCTAAAGGACAAAATCCTCAATTGTGCATTTTATAAGCACTCACCGGTTGGAGTAGATAAGTTATGCTGTTGTCAAATATTTAGTATCAATTGTAAATTTTCTCAGGTAGCTGGGTTTGGCAATACTATGTTATCTGTTGGACCTACCTCTCGCACTATTATCTGTTTACTATATGAGTCTTTTAAGCCTCTATATCAGTAGAAAAATAGAAAGGGCACAGACAAATTGTTCTATTGTTTGACAAGATTAAAATCTTGAGCCGCTGCCTCCTTCCAAAGGGAAGGCATGGAAGGCTTCCTGGCCGCTAGTAGGAAATACTTAAAAGAAACACGCAAGAGCTTTATTCTCCCACTTACGTCATCTTAGTAAATAAAGACAGGTGGAGATAGCAGGCTGGAAACGCTGCTCAGTGTCAGCAGAATTAACAACATACAAACCTCACCTTAAGTGCACTTTTCCTGTCGTGTGTTCCTGAAACAGCACTTAGCAGTACTTCAGCCACCCGCACTTTTCCTCTACGCCCATCATCTTATCCAATAATGCACTTGCATTAACTTAGCAAATGTCTATCCGTTAGTTCTAGTTGCCGTTCTTATTTGGGTACAAATTTGACTTTTTTTTAAATTGGTGGGAATTGGGGACAGGGAGGAAGGCAGTGAAAAGTAATATTTGCCTACTGTAACTATCAGTATTTTAGTTTAAATAAAATTCAGATAAAACTAGGCTGCTTTGGTACAGGGCTTATTTAGTCCAGAGTGCAGTTACTATTTAGGAAACATTTTCAGATTCTTTTAACTGCAGTGGTGATTATTACACAACTACTGCTGTGGATTACAGACTTTGTTTGTGTAAACTAAGGAGAAAGCTGTGTTAACTCTGCTTCATCTTTTGGCTTTTTCTTTCCTGAAATAAACTGCTTTTTGCAGACAGAGCTCACAATGAAAGGGATAAAGGAATAGTGGGTATATATGCAGTATGAAAAGCCATATGTGTCAGATAATAGAAGGATGTATTATTTTAATTATATAGGAACTTCATCTACCAAGTTTAACCTTTGCCATTTCCTAGCTTCTGAGAGAATTTTGTGGAGCCCCGATGCTATGTTCACGGTACCTGTACAATGCAGTTTGCCTTTTAACATGCAACTTTTTCCTTTTGACAGAGAGGGGTTAGGTTACGTTGCCAGTTGTCTGGCAGCATTAGGAGTGAGACTATGCTGGGCAAAAAGCATATTTACATCAATCGTAAGAACCGTGTGGCTTCGGCCGAGATGGTGCAAGTACAAGAAAAAAAAATACAGACCTCAGCTCAGTCAGAAACTTATGGCAATAAAAAAGTATGTCTTTACTTTAAGGCGTAGTAAGTGATGTATTGCTAACTTGTTTGGACAGGTTCAGGGCTTCCCCTGTGAATGACATCTTTTGCCAGTCTCTGCCAGGATCCCCACTGAAACCCCATAATCTGGAACAGCTGGAGAAACAGCAAGAAATGATGAAGATGCCTTTCAGAAGGGTTAAGGAGGTAGGACTCCTTTAATTTTAAATAGAAAAAATATTTATTTTCCATTTTGTAACACATACAACTTTCAGTTCCGTGGAATAAGTTCTCTCACCCAACTTTGTAAGACCGTGTCAGTCTTTCAAACAGTCTTTAAGCTTGTTGAAATCATCTGTAACTTACCTTATTTGGAAGGAAAACAAAGCAAGTAAGTCTGGGCTACTAATTTAAAACTTTTGTAGCCGCCGTAGCCTACAGTTTACAAACATGTTAAGTTTTTGACTTGCGATCTTTTTTTTCAGCTATGCTGAAGACAGTGAAAACAATGCCAAAATGCTTTCATACTTCTTCCCACCACCTACTTCACTTAGTATTGAGTAACTTCATATAGTTTATAAGGCTTTGCAAGGGACATACAAAATCTAAATGGGTGTATTTGTGTACGCTTCAATTTCAGGAAGAAATGCAATCAACAAAAGAAGAGAAATTTTCTTCCATTCATAAGCCTGTTGCTGTTGGAAGCCATCAACTATTAACTGTGGGAACAACCCACATCTCCAAACTGACCGATGAGCAACTTATAAAGGAATTTCTTAGTGGTTCCTACTGCTTCCACGGGGTGAGAAATAAAGCTATGCATAATAAAATAGCTACTCCTTAATTGCACACATATTATGTATTTGTTTAGTTTTTCCATGAACTCTGATAGTTGTGTTCTTATACACATAATAATCGTCTTTCCCTGCGTTGATATAGGGCAGGCTTATATACCAAAGTCTGTGCCAGAAAGGTATCTTTAACCTTTCTGTTGAAATTCAGTTTATTTGAGCAGACAGTGAACTGGAAGTTGATCATGAGAATTGTTCAGTGCTAATTTTGATAATGAGAAGAAAAAATTCTGATAAAACTTATTGAGAACAGCCAGCAGAGAAAAGGCACCTGAAGTTTTCCCTGTCTTTGAAAGAGGAAAATATTTCTTTAAAAGATTACTAGGGAGTGTACAAATAGTTTAAGGAATTTAGTCCTCTGTGGCTCTTCCAAGAATCTGTGCTTAAACTCATTTATTCCATCCCTTGCCTACGTCAATTAGCTAATAAGAGATTCTCTCTCTCAGTGCAAACCTTGAATCAACATCTAATTAATAGGTATGGAGTTTTTACAGCTAAAATAGCCAGTGGTTCGAGGTCTGGAGGGAAATGGAGGTGCTTGTTTTGGGGCATTTTATTGGGTTTAGGGGTTTTGTTTTGGTTTAACGCTGAGATTATACCTCTCCCTAGGGTGTCGGTTGGTGGAAGTACGAATTCTGCTATGGCAAATACGTTCATCAGTATCATGAGGTATGTTTAAATAATTTTATCTTCTGCCACTAGGTGGCTGTGGGGGAAAAAGGGTTAGAGAATCTGTCTACAGTTTGAAAAAAGAAGCATCTCTGCTGATCAACATCTTGGGTTTAAAAAGTTGGATTTCAGAAAAGAAATCCTCCGTGTGCTGCCTAAGTTTATGCAGGGGAGTGTAGGTACCATGTCGGGTAGAGCACAGTGATAATCAAAGCTGAAAAAATGTGGGGATTTTTGTGGGAGTGCTCTTCTGGTCCTCAAAACGCTTTTATCAGCTCATACAGCCTGGGGGGCTGTTCTGAAGAGACTGTCAGCTTGACTCTTGACCCTAATACAAGATCAGTCGTCGTTTGTCCCTGTTACGTTGACAGCAGCAGACTTGCTCTAGAAATGACATTCTACAGATCGTTAAAATACCCTCGCTGCTCATCGTATAATACAAGGTGTAATTACCAGCTTTTCCTTTTTTAGGATAAGGAAAGTGGCAAGACTTCCGTGGTTGTGGGTACCTGGAGCAAGGAAGAACACATTGAATGGTCCAGGAAGAATGCTGCTAGAACCTACTATCTTAGAGAGGACGGCACACAGACAGTTAGGTACGGTTACAGGCACCGTGACTGCTCCTCTGGCTATCTGGTCCTGAATCGGTCTCATACTTGAGATAGAGAATAAATGCCAGGGCCCACTTCTGCAGTGCGTGATATTCAGTTTACGAATAGATACGATAAACCGTCGAGCAGTGCGTATAGATCCTCCCCCACCCCCCCCATCAACCTGCAACATCAGAAGAGGTAATTCAACACTTTGGATATGATGCAGAGAAAAAAAAATCTTCCAATAGTGAACAACTATTTATTTCTGCAATAACTGAAATACAGCGTGTTACTTCTTTATTTTGTATATTGGAGTTAAATATTTGAAGAATGAGATGCTGTCTCACACAAGTTAGCTGTGTGCTATAAGAATGGTGTTTTAGTATTTCCAGACTTTTTCATTGCAATCTTTTGTGGCAGGATGGTGTCTCATTTCTACGGAAATGGAGATGTTTGCGACCTAACGGACAAGCCAAGGCAGGTGACTGTGAAATTGAAGTAAGTCAGCTTTTTTGGTAAACCGATGTTTTGTGTCTCTGCTTCCTATGTCAGAGGGGAAAGCCTCTGTTGTCTTCATGAAGCTCAGAAAGCAGCGACTGTTGGCTTAGTAACAAGGCTATAGATACTAAGGAAATACGTGTTTTAGTTTTGTGCTCGTTGCATGCTAAACACTACAAAATTTCTCTTCTGTTTTCAGATGTAAAGAGTCTGATTCCCCTCACGCCGTGACTGTGTACATGTTAGAGCCTCATTCTTGCCAATACATCCTTGGGGTACGTAAAGGCGTGCTTGGGCTCCCTAGGATCGGGTGCCACCTGGTAGGGGACGCCGCTGGGTGTATGTTTAAAATAGCCCCTTCCTTCCAGTGCCTCTTCACCAAAGATTCCTTGTGGCGTACTTGAGCCCTGCAGCTGCTAAACAAGTACTGCTTTCTGTTCAATCGCATTTGTGCAGAGAAAGGGGGGTCGTTATTAATTACAGTAGTTACGTTGTTAATAAGCTACAGAGGTCATACCTAAAAGTAAGAAGCGCTTACTAAACTTTACAAAGCGATGCTCGAGTACTGTGCCTCTTGCACTCAGTTGTCATTACTCTCACGATCTCTGTTGCAATTTCTTTATCAATGATTTCAGAGTCTTCAATGTTTTGATCTCTTATGTTCAAGGTGGAGTCTCCAGTCATCTGTAAAATTCTGGATACAGCAGATGAATATGGGCTCCTCTCGGTGCCCAGCTGAGACCAGTAAAGCCCACGAAGCAAGCCATGCCTGTCAGCAGCCCCGCTGGCCTTTTCCACATGAACATCCCATCTGCGAGATGACAGAGAGGAGCGTTCAGCCAACCGACCTCACCAGCAGAATTCTCCAAGATGAGGGACTCGTGAACCACTTTGTGTATAACTATGTGTATATAAGAGGTTATCGATAAACTTTTAATGATTAAAATCTTGTCTTGCACTTCCTGTTTGACTTGTGTGTGACACGTTCTACAATGATCACCATCATGAAGGTGTAACTTAGCAGCTTTAAAAAGGCAAAATAAAGAAGGTCCAGCTTCAACTGAGGAGTTCAGCTGCCCACAGAACGAAAAAGTGAACCAACGCTTCTCGCTCAGGAGCCTTCAGCCGCCGCTACAACGCTAAGTCGTTCTGCCATAACTTAAGTTTGCCCAAACGCAAACGTGACCTCAGTTTGATTGCTTGGAACTGTGTGAGTATCACAGTCCTTCCTCCTGTTACTTTACCCTGCTTCAACTGTTATTTCTTCCCCCAGCGTGGGCTGCTTTCCAGGACTTTTTTTTTTTTTTTTTTTTAATACTAATACTGTAGTGTTCATCTTAATACATTTATTTTGCCAAATGTTCTTACTGACATCAGTCAGATTTGCTGTTTTGCTTCTAAGGATGCTAAGGTATGATAGTAGCGATCTACAATCAGCGTTTTTCATGGCATTAGTGGCATTAAGTTTTAATGTCACTATTAGCGAGACAGTCGTCACTGTTAGCTAGACCTCTAGCCTCCCACTTGCCCGTATTCAGCCACATGTGTTGTAGGTGTGCCGGAGTGGTTTCCTTGTCAGAGACAAGGACTGGGTACATCCACCTGCCTCTTAACGGACGATACCAGGACAGAGGGCCGTTTCCTGGTAGCATGCCTACCTTGCAAGTAAGGTTTTTTGGTGCAGGCACATGAAGTTTTAAGTCTGCTGGCAATATATATTCCTAGAAGATAATTGAAATACGACTTAACAGCAGTATCTCAAGTAGATTTCCATTATAATTCTAAAACAGTAGTTTTTAAATAGGTAAGGAAAAAAAGGTTGCAAATCAGTGGTTTCTAGCCAACACCCGCCATACCCTCAAGGATTTCCTTCCCTCGGGAGAAAGTTGTCAGGCTGGCAGAAAGCTGTGTCAGTGCTTTTACCAGGTGCGACGGCGCTCACTCGTTTTGTGGATTGTGGAACGGACAAGATTACGTGCGTGTCCTTCAGTCACCGTGCCAGCACCTAGTGGAAGGAGTCCAGGAATAGCGAGTTTACAGCCGAGAAAGCTTAGGGAATGCGCTCTCTCTTAACAGTTAAGTTCCACCCCAGTGAGCTCGAGAGCATTTGTGCAAGGCCTGTAATGATGCATGTGCTGGAAGGGGCAAAAGCTGGGCAGCGCCTCGGGCTGCGGCAACAGTGTCCGTTCAGCGCATTGATCATGTATGTAAGCCCGCTGCGTTTCCTCTTTTCTAAAGGTATTGCGCAAGGTGGAGGAGTTTCACAACTGATGCCAGACGGAAATCCACCAGCCATTTGGCATATGACTAGTTGAATGCTACCCAAAATACCCAGTTAAACTGCTAGAGTGTTGCAATGTGAGAACCCGTTTATTGTCATATAGTAGAAGAAAACCAAAACAGCAGCAGCAGGATGATACAGCATTTAAATTCAAATGTTCCTGATCATATCCTTATTTCTGATGGCATAGTGGTGTGACAGGGGAAACTGAAAAAAGGGGGAAGAGAGTCTTCTACTTAGATTTTTATTTTTTACCCTGGGAAGGAAGTCTTCTATGCGATATTCCCCCCTCAGTCTTCTTGTGAAGCATGAAATAAATAAGCAAAAAGTCACTTAAGTTTTAATCCTTTACTTAGCCAGTAGCTTTTAGAAAAGAGGAGACATTAAAAGCAGTGTTCTCCTGACTTTAGATCTTTGTTTCCTTAAAGTTCTTTCACTTGCCTGAACAGTCAACTGGACCAGTCTTCTCATTAAGCGTCCGGTAGGAATCTGGGCCCCATATTGACTGAGGTTTGTCGAAGGCGCATCCCAAGTCACAACATACAGTAAGAAAAAATGAAACGGCGCGTAGCCTGAGCTAACCTAAGCTGTCTTTGCAATGGGCTGGCTGAGCCCTCTCATTAAGGCTCTGGCAGTAGGTGGAAGTACTCCGTTTGTGCAATCCCTGGTGACAGTTTTATTTTGACTCGAGGCTGCCCCAGATCTACTTGGCGGCTCTTAGGAAAGGCAGCACAGACACAGGCTTAGCGCTGGGCCGAGCTCTCAAGCGGCGAGCGCTCAGGCCCTGGGTTTGATGTGGATGTATGTGCCCCACTGCAGAACACAGACAGGCGGCGTGGGTCAGGGCGGTGTCAGGCTTCCTCAGCATCCATCAGGCTAGGTCATGTTAAAGGGAAGAGAAACCACAACACGCTAAACCTTCCTGCACGCCCCTCTGTTGTGGTAATTAGATCAGAGGAAAAAATAAGAATAGGTATTTTCCAGAATGCAAAGAATTCCACTTCCCTGCGGAGGAGGGGAGCGCAACCTCTTTGACTAAGCAGCCACAGCACCTCGGTGAGCGCTAATGCCAACTTTTGCCATTTTATGAGCAAACCACGCTGTTGCCAAACCCATAAAATCTGTACCCTGTTCTCCATACTCCTCAGCCCCTACTTCCCCTCGCACAGGAAGCAACACGCTCACAGATGTTCCTACCCTGCGTCCGAACTGCCCGTAAGCATACGAATCCACAAAGATAAAGAACATGCTTCTCTCTTCCGCCCTCTCCCTGACCAACAGCTGATTTGGGAGAGAACCACCAAGGCAAGGGCGAGGAGAGCAGGGAAGATCCACGCAAAAAAGCCCACAGGGCATGACAGACCATGAGTCGATACTCCGGGAAATAATTAATTCCAACACAATCTTACGTTCTAGCACATTCGAATCTAATCTAAAAGAAATGTACAATTGAGAGGAACTCGCTGCTTCGACCCTCTCCCAGACAAGCCCTGGGGTGCGGGAACCTGTCGGTACCAAAAATGAGGCAAAACAAGCCCCTTCTGGTACGTGGAAAGCACAAAGCAGAACTGGGGGGCTGAAGGTTTCTGTGCTGGTCTGCTTAGATTTATGCCCCAGATATTACGCAGGTTTGCTTCTCAGCCCGAGAGGTAGAGCTGTTTCCGTGCTGATTTAAGAATCAGCAACATGGAAAATAACATGAATAGCAGACAGCAAACTTGCAGCAACGGTACTGATATCATCTGCAATTAGTCAGAGGGAATTACATCAAAGGGAAGCAGATTTGGGACTGTGAAACGTGCCACTTATCTAAGATATTTACCGCTATGAGGAGAAGAGTTGAAAGCACGAGCTGTTTTAGGTCCCAAAACACAGGATTTATCCACACAGAGAGAACAAACATCAGTAACAAGCACCTAACAAACCCCCCAACTTACCTGCCCAGGAACGCTTAAAACGCACTTGTGGGCTCCTCCTACGCAACCCAAAGCAGTGTAAGAACAGCGGCGCTCGCTTTTTGCCAAGACCTGCTGACTGAGTATCAGAAAAGGAAATCAGAATTTTCTATAGAAGAGTCGTGTCATTATCGCTACGTCTTTATTTGCATTTCCACTCAAAGACACTGCTCAAATATAGCAGCCGTTAGACTTCAGACAATAGGGACTCGTTCTAGAGCTAATTTTTAATTGTCATTTAAGCTCACAAATTAGCAATTAGCTGCGAGACCGGATCAAAAAGCAGAGAGAATATTTATGCAAGACATCTGCACAGCTGATAGGCACGGCTGAGAGGAGTCAGCGGCTCCATGTGCGAGGCGGGACAGTCCCTGGGAAGTTTCACTTAGCCGAAAGGGTGAAATAAGACGATCGGTCTCAGAAAGATTTTCTCAAGTGGTAAAGAAATGCGGGGTATTGTTCCCTCTCCCTGCACAGAGGCAGACAAGTGCATTTCCTGGTCATAAGCATCTTACTTGTATAGCTATACGGATATGGCTTACAGCTGTCACCCAGCACCCAAATCTAAGCCCACCTTAATAAGAGAAGCTCCTTTGAGCTCTGGTCTCCTGAAGGCTGGTGCTCATCCGCTCTGGATTCGAGCAGGTCTCACACAGGTTCAGCTCTCCTCCCTTAAATTACATTTCCAGCACAAAGAAAAAGATCTCCCCTGCAGAGAGACAGCGAACAAGTGGCAGAAGACCCGTTTCAGGAATGAAATCTCTTTATCGAGCCCTTGTGGGGAGCCACGACCCTGCCTTGGTTCTGCTCTCAGCCGCGTTGCGTGTACTTTCCCTGCTCGCTCACACAGACCTTTCTCGTGTGCTGCTCCTCCTCCACAATCCCCAAAATGAGAGGTTGCCTTCAAAAAACAAGAAGGAGAATACATGAACACACAGAACACGTGCCGGACAAAAGAAATGTTAGAATAATGCCAGCACAGCATCTCAGTAGAATAACCATTCTCATACCGAAAAATATTCTTTCTCACTTTGTCACTTCCAGCCGTGATTTACTCTCACAGCCAGCCGAAAAGACGCGGTTTGATGGGCCCTGCGCCGAAATACGGCTGCTCCATCTTCCCAAAGAGGGAACTACGGACTGAGTTTCAAGAACAGCACAGCTGTATTTAGGTGAAGGAAGGAAGCCCCCTCGGGGAGAAATGGCTGTCTACAGGGGGTCACCCCAAGTTGAAAGCAGGAGCAAGAATCTTTCCCGACATGTCCAAAATGCTCTTAATTTCCTGTCTCTTCTACTAAAGCAAGTTAGGATCTGTCTGAAGAATGGGTGACTTCAGGGCAATTCCCAGAACCTGCCAGGGCAGGAAAGTGCCCGGACAGACCAGAAAGGGAGCACAAACAACCTTGGGGTTTTCCAGCCCCCCAGGACCGTACAGGGGAGCCTCTGGGCTACTGCAAGAGTTTCCAGTCACTGGCAGTTACGAAAGAGGGGGGGGTGGGGGGGGGCAAAACTCAATAGTGGAAAAAGTGGAGCAGATGACAGAGCTCTACACCTTGTGCAATCTGTTGACTGCCCTCCTGTTGGCATCCCGAATCGAACCAGCTGCAAACAAAGAGCGCATTTTTCAAGACAGCACTACAAACACTGAGAAAATTTCCCGTTATGTTTTTTTTCCCTCCTCGTTACAGTGCACAAAAGGTGCGATCGCTCGCTTGGCAGGAGCGCTTCTGGCGCGCAAGACCTCGTATTCACACACGAGAGAGCCCAATACGAAAACCTCCCCACCTTAGGAAACACACCCCACAACAAATCACATTACGGGAGTAAATCGGTTTTACAACCCTGTCGTCACGCTTGGTGCTTCCAGACCTTCCCTGCCATGCTCAGGTAGGAGGGAAGCCAGCAGATCCCTTGGCACGACCCCGTTCCCTTGGGACGACCCCGTTCCCAGCGTTTGGCGTTAAAACGAGGAACTTCCACCTTCCATTTTCCCCTCAGCAATGGGCTGAGCGCCTGCTGGTACCGCCACGATGAGGAAAACGTTACCGATTTCAGCGGGGAGAGGCACCTCCGGGGCAAGCCCCCTCCGCCAGGCAAAGGGCAGCGGGGCTGCAGACACCGCCGGTCCCGGCGGGGCCGGGCGGGTCCCGGGGGCGGCACAGCCCGGCCCGCCCCGCTCCCGGCCCTACAAAAGGCGGTGGCAGCGGCAGCAGCAGGTACCGGCGGGGGAGCAGCGCCCGGGAGAGCGGGTAACGGAGGGGAAGGGGGCCGGGGAGGGTCGCTGGAAGTCCGAGGGAGCTGTTAGCTGCCTTCCAGCCTGCTGCGCTTCCAACCCCCCGGGCGGCTTGCTTACCCCTGCGGCTTGCTTACCCCTGCGGCGCGGCAGCTCCCGGCTGCAGGCTGGTCCTGCTGGGTGCGAGGCGTGAGTTAGGGATGCGGGGGTCTGGGGGGGTCCTGCTGGCAGCCGAGGGTCCAGAGCTGGGAAGTCGCTGGGGTCCCTTCTCTTCAGTTAAACTTGATGGTCCAAGCCTGGTGGGCGGCAAAGGGGTCGACGATAACACCAGGTTGCTCACCTGAAGGTCCGCACCTGTGTTTTGACATAATAAATAGAAGACATGGGCTGTAGGTGTCAGGAAATTAGCGATCGACAGGGCCGGGGCAGGAGAGGAGCTGGGCAGCGATGCTACCGGGCAGTGGGAAGTCTCCAAAGATGACCGATGCAAGGGCAGTGACCTCTCCTGGTGCAGGCTGTTTTTTCAGAATTTCTCAGAATTGTACTTCAAAGCAAACTTACTCTTTTCCTTACTCCGACAGGTAAGGCTAAATAAACAGTAACTGGTAAATTCTTGGCAGAGAGCAAACCACCAAGGGCACGGGCTCACAGGAAGACAGGTGATCCCACAGTATCACGGAGCTCCCTGCCACGTTACTCTTGAATATGTTACTGAAGTGGCTGAACAGGTTTTGGACGGGTCAGACTTACCTGGTTGTTGTGCGCCAGGACGACAGACGTAAAACCCCAGTCGCGAGCAGCGGTTACGAAAGCGCATTTCAGATTACGCAAGGGAAGGATGCTATTGCAGAGGCTGCTCGCTACCTGCCTGGGGTGGGATGGAAGGAATAATAATAATAAAAAAAAAAATTAAAAAAAAAATTATTCAGACTTTATCTACAATGCCCTGAAATGAATAGCGCTCTCCTCCAAACCGTTCTCTGGCACCATCTTTTAGCATTGCCTCTTGAAAATAATAACGAAGCAAGCTGTATTTTTTGTGTAGATAAAAAGGGATTCATAGATACAACTAATGAAACAATTTCTGTACTGGCAAGTAAACTAGGATTTTTTTTTTTTTTAAAGGGTATTCATTAACATAGAGCATAGTATAACGATGGATTTTACATTTCTTTTCTCCAGGATGAGGATCCTTATTGGAAGCCTTCATTTCTACTTCATTTCTTTCTTATTCAGTAGAGCAAATGGATTCCTAACTCTGAGAACAGCTACAGCCTATGCCTTCCCGGTTTATAACTACTCCTATTTAAATCTCTCTTCTGTATCAGAAGCACAAGCTCCAAAAACGGCAAAAGCTCTCAATTTCTCACATAACGTAATTGAAAAAATAACCAAGAGAGACTTGGAAGGCTTTGACATGCTGGAAGTTTTAGACCTTTCCTACAATCAGATTAAGGACATTGAACCTGGTGCGTTTGAGAGGCTGCTCAGCCTTGTTTCTGTGAATTTATCATTTAACGATAAAAAACTTCTTGTGTTGGGTCTTCCACCCCACCTGAAGCTCTTACCCACTAGCGAAGCCTCGGGGTCTTTACAGCTTTATAAGTATTTTGACAAATCACCAGAGCCTGCTCTGCAGCCTTCTGCATCCGCCGAGGAGCTGCCACATTCGGGAGGTCCACCTGCCCCGCAAAATGTTAATCCGAGGCTCAGACGAAGTACAGAGAATCTTCTTCGAAGAGGAGAGAAAAACGCGACGGTCCCTCCGACAGCCTCTCCGACATTAAGGCCTAATTTCTGCGGAGTACCAGTAAATGGGATACTCAATCTGTCAAACAGCAAACTCTCCGAGGAAGAGCTGACGTTAAAACTGGATCCGGATATCTGCCAAGCTCAGCTGGATGGTATTCTGGAGCTTGACATTAGTCACAGTGACCTGGAAATGGATCTCCTATCGCTGTTTGTTCTGTTTTTGCCAATGAAAAATGTGCAGTCCATTGATGCCAGTTACAACAAATTAACAATTAACATTCTAGACGTTGAGGCGATCTGTAAGTTCCCATTCAGCAAGCTTTTGTTTTTAAATATTAGCAACAATCCCATAAACAGCTTGGATACGCTGTGTCTCCCTCCAACCATCAAGGTAATTGATTTGTCCTTCACAAACATAAGTCAAATACCCCAAAATTTTGCTAAAAAAATGTTTAACTTAGAAAACATGTATGTCCAAGGAAATCACTTCATATATACTGTACGTCCAGAAAGCACTAATGCCGTTCCAAAATTTCCCCCTGGAACTGTACACATTAATGCCATTTCATTTGTCAGAAACCAGGCTGGTACACCCATCGAAAGCCTTCCGAAGAAAGTAAAACACCTGAGAATGTCCAACTGCTCCATTGTAGAACTGCCGGAGTGGTTTGCTGGCACGATGGAAGAATTATCATTTTTGGATCTCAGCAGCAACCGGATTTCTGTGCTTCCCGATTTACCTACCTCCCTGCAGCATCTCGACATAAGCAACAGCGATATTAAAACAATACCCCCTAGTTTTAAATCTGTCTCCAACTTAACAATTTTTAATATTCAAAATAATAAAATTACGGATATGCATTCTGAGTACTTCCCGCCGACTTTAACAAAGTGTGATATTAGTAAAAATAAGTTGAACGTGCTGTTGTTAACTGATGCCCTGGTGAAACTTGAGTATCTTAATGTTTCTGGAAACCTCATCACCAGACTGGAACCCGCCAGCAACCTTTCTGCGCTCACTAACCTGGACAGTAGTCACAACCTAATTTCAGAACTCCCTGATCACTTTGGGAAATCTCTTCCAATGCTGAAATATTTTAATTTATCAGGGAATAAGATCTCCTTTCTACAGCGTGGCTCTCTCCCAGCTTCTCTGATTGAGTTTGACATCAGCGACAACGCCATTACCACCATAGTGGAGGACACTTTCGGCCAGTTAACGAGCTTGAGTGTTTTGACCGTTCAAGGTAAACATTTTTTTTGTAACTGTGACTTGTACTGGTTTGTGAACGTGTATATGCACAACCCACGTTTGCAGATAAAGGGCAAAGGAAACCTCAGGTGCAGCTTCCCACCAGACAGAAGGGGCTCCTTGGTGGAGAGCAGTAACCTCACGCTTCTGCGCTGCTCCCTGGGCATCCAGATGGCCATTACAGCTTGCGTTGCCATCCTGGTGGTTTTGGCGTTAACAGGCTTATGCTGGCGGTTCGACGGGCTGTGGTACGTGCGAATGGGTTGGTACTGGTGTATGGCGAAGAGGAAGCAGTATGAGAAGAGGCCAGAAAACAAGCCCTTTGATGCCTTCGTTTCATACAGTGAACAAGACGCAAACTGGACAAAAGAGAATCTCCTGGAAAAACTGGAAGCCGATGGATTCAAGATATGTTACCACGAGAGGGATTTCAAACCGGGGCATCCTGTACTTGGTAACATTTTTTACTGCATAGAGAACAGCCATAAAGTCCTTTTTGTTCTCTCTCCTAGTTTTGTAAACAGCTGCTGGTGTCAGTATGAACTGTATTTCGCTGAACATCGGGTCCTGAATGAAAATCAGGATTCCCTCATCATGATTGTGCTGGAAGACCTCCCGCCCAACAGCGTGCCGCAAAAGTTCAGCAAACTCAGGAAACTGCTGAAAAGAAAAACCTACTTGAAGTGGAGCCCTGAGGAACACAAACAGAAAATGTTCTGGCATCAGCTAGCAGCTGTCTTAAAAACAACCAACGACCCACTTGTGAGAGCAGAACATGGATCCACTCAGGATATGTACGAGATGGAATGAGAGACAAGAACGTGTAAAGGTTGTGCTCCTGGAAAGCTTGCGGTCAAATAAAAGCGTTTCTGTGTTTACCTCCTGCAAAGGCTGCTGTGCTGCGATAGGGGTTTGTCTCGGATGAGTCCCAGGAGAGGTTACTAGCGGGTTTGTAGCATGCGCGTGAGTCCGTCTGATAAAAGATTCCGTTATCCAAAGGGCTGAGACCCGAGCACTGATAAACAGCCTTTTCTTCCTGGGTGCTTGATTTTCTTCAGCTATTTCCTGCATTTCTTAAAATGCTGTGGATGTCACCTGAAAGGAAGAACAGCTTGAGTCACACTGCATGTCCTAACCGGCTTTTTGAGATTATTGCAGAAATAATGAAAAGCAATGTCATTGAAAGGTAAAGTTGTGTTTCAGATTCTCGGTTCTAGTACCGCTTAAGACGGGAACGCAGAGCGTGTACGTGTAAGAAAAACACAAACCATGACACTACGCAGGTATCACGTTCCTTCTGTGGTTTAGCGAGGAAAGATTAAAGACTGACTTAATGCAGCCCTCTGAGATGCAACTGCAAATCCACACTGCCACATCATTTAAGTAACTGGTGGAAGAGAGCAGACCTTAAAATCTTTTATAATCACAAATTAACATATACAACCAGACAATCGAAAAAGAGCCGGCTGAGCGTGCCAGTCTCTGCTGTTCAATAATTGGTGTGAGCTTTATTTAAGTGCTGTTACCTCTGAAGAATAAGCAAGAAAGTTCTGTATAATATTATTTAGAATTAGGAAAGTTTCACTTGACACAATCAGCCCGACCCGTTTCAAATTAATTCAGCGCTCCCTCTGCATAGCCCTTGTCATCACCTAGTGCTACTTAATAATTCTATTTATTGTATTATGGAAAAAAAAAAATTCAGCTGATCTAACGTCCACTTTCAAGAAAAATCAACAGACTGTGACACTAAATAAATACCAGGTGAGAACAAATCATTTAGTGTAGCACAATCTGGACTCGCTCCGAAGATGAGCGAATCCAAATGACTTACCAGCAGAAGACCACAGACCCCGGAATGCAGAACGTCTGTGTACCACACATGGGACAGCACGTTTGAAACACATAATCCGAAAAGGACCTAGCTCTGCTGTGACAAAGCCAGACCAATACCATCCTATTTGAAACATGAAACATGAAACAAATGTAAAGAGATATCAGCAAATACAGCAACTCTTCTGCAATGTATTTTGAACAGGAAAAGATCCCGCTGGAGCAGTACATGGTTTTCACCCTCCCTGCGCTGCTTCCTAGTAAAAAGGAAAAACCCCACGTTGCAGCACGTAGCATGTGTGACTCTTGGAACCATGGTTCAGGGACAGCTTTTGTAATGAATGACAGCATTTTTCTAACACTAAACATAAACCCATTTTAAACAGGAACTGACAATGACCTGTTGTCAACGTTTATTAGCACATAATAAATGACATTTTTAAGGCAATTTGCCAGTACTGATTAAATTTAAGGATACTGCATGTGGTATATCTATGAAGCGCGGTGCTCGAAGTTGACAATAACCAAAGAGCTATTCAAATCAAAGAAATCTGCATCAATTGCGCCGCAGGACAGAACCAGTGCTCACAAACCCCAGAAGTGCTTTGAAATTGCCTCCTTCCCCTTTGTCCCATGGTCCCAATTCTCCAGTTTTCCACCAGTGCAAATTATGAGAAGCAGAGTAGGGCTTACCCTCCTCTACCATCTCCATTCATGGTGAGATCTCTTTGTGCGAACTGACCTTTCCTCAGCAAGCATGAGGAGTCATGTACGCGGACCGTCATGAAAACAGAATTATTTTCCTGTTCTTTAAATTGCTGTCAGCCTGGCAGCCAGCTAACTAGTGAGAGAGAGAGCTGGGACATTTTTTCCTGGTATGTGCAGCACGAGCAGAATTGCTTACCAGCGCTCAGTGGCAGGACCGTTGATGTAATGCTCCATCCACTGGTGGCATCGGTACAAATACACTCTTCATAAATACTGTAAAAAAAATTAAAAAAAAAAAAAGCAAGCCATTTGAAAAAGACAGAAGGCAAACCTAGAAAACATCCATAGGGCTCCACCTTAACCCCTGTGAGACTATTCTATTATTTTAAGATATTACACCACCTGCCTTCTCTCTGTTTCCATCGTGAACATCTCACGTTGCTCTCTGTAGCCCTGCTTCGCTACCTCGTGGAAGGTGAAGAGACAATCATAGAATCATAGAATGGTTTGGGTTGGAAGGGACCTTTAAAGATCATCTAGTCCAACCCCCAATGGGGCAGGTAACCACAACCCTCGCCACCCAGAAGTCCCTTTACTTTTTATCCCCTGTGCTGCAGGTGGAGGGGTACTGAAGATTATATGGGGGATAATTTTCACAGCTTTCCTAACAAGCAACAAATTATATACCTAAACCATACATACCGTAAAATACCACAAGATACCACAAAATTATTAGGCACTGATCCTTCTTGACTATGGTCTGTCCAATTTTTCCACCTTGCCCTCCCCAGCTTGTTGAAACCTTACTGGTAAGGCAGACTGGCTCTGCGACTTAGAAGAAAACGTATACCACCTTACAGAAATCTCTCCAATCTCTAGTCTGAAGTTCTCAGGTGGTGCCCAACTGTTGAACATTCTAGCAACTTTTTAAGGCTGTGCAGATACTGTTTAAAATTATTTGGCATCAGCAGCTTTTAGGTTTTCTATGTATCAGGAATAAAATCCACAATACTGCAAGGCCACCAGCTGAAAGTCAACTCTTGCCACCATAAAGCAAGATCTATGACTTAAAAAGACTGTGCATTATAAAATCTTTCAAATATTTTTGTTCATGTAAACAACCAGAAGTCACTTGTTAGTGAGATCAGCCCCAAGTAATTCTTCAGCTGTTTTTCTAATAAGCTTCTTTAGGCTTTCTTTGAGGCTGCTGCTTATTTCATGAGATACCCTGGTCAAACTGTTTGTAGTACACCTAACACCGCAAACGCAGATTTTCAATAATAAAGCATAAACACTCCTCGGGCCAAATATCGTGACGGCGGCCAACACCAGCAACTTCAAAAGAAGCCGAAAAGCACACCGAGAACATACGTTGGATAACATGTTCCACCACGATGGGTTCATCCTAACCCCAGAAAGCACAGATTGCTTTAATTCCCGGAGTCTAAAATTTTACATATATTCCAAAACATGTCGGTATTAACTGTCAGGATCCCAATATTCGTATTACCCACATGAAATACCTGTTAAACCTTCCTATTTTTTTCTGAACTGTTCTGCAGCAGTGAGGTCCACAGCGTATATACAGGCAGTAAGGAAAGTACAGCACTTTATGAGTCTTGGATTTGCCACCTTTAAACCATTCGGTATTCACATACTTTTATTGCTTACTCTCTTACCCATCTCTTCACACAGATTTTCCATCTCCTCCCTCCAGCACTCTGTTGCTTCCCCTCTCAATTAGATTGCTGCTTTTTCAACCTCGCAGTCACGCTTTACTGGTTCTGTGCTCAGCAGAAAAGGGTTCTGATACAAGGGGGCTAAAGGAAAAAACAGAAGTTATACTCCAGAAGAGTCTAAACCAATTATTTTATCATATGGTAATTGATTCCTTCAGTTTATGATTCACTTCAAAGAAATTGTACCTACATATTTTCAAAATCCAAACTCTATTTACTAACGGCATCACCACCATAAACCTCCCCCAAAAGAGTTATTTAGTACAACTAACAACTTAAATCAGACTTTGTTCCTACTGCAGATTAAAAGGCCTTGCACTTTCCTGTCTGACACTATAAACGTATTAACGCATTGGTTGTATTAAGAATACAACCGGCACCAAGAGTTAACAGAACAGCAATATTACAAAGTGCTTTGAAGGGACTTCAGTCCTTTTGTCTTAATCACATAAAGGCAATAAAACCTCCTTCTACCCTAAAGCTGTACCCTCCTTGCTTTACTCCCACATGAATGCTCAATGCAAATTACTTTTATGAATAAGGCGCGAGGGATTTCATCTTCTGTCAAGTGATGAAGTTCATGTGGTCCAAAGCAAAAGCACAGTAGGAGTCATACACACATGCAGCAAACCCAAAACCTGCTTAATGTTAAAAGCAGTCTTAATGCAAATCTTCAACTCCCTTAAAGTACCTACAGGACCCCATCTTGCAACCCCTTTTGGGGTCCTGCCCTACACTCCTCACGATCTCAAACTGTAATTGCTGCTAAGAATGTATAGTTGAGACAAAAATGTAGACTCCAAAGTAGTACGTTTTGTACTGAAGAGAAATGCAAAGACAGAAAAACCAAACAGGACAGATCTTTTAGTTATCTTTTGCAACTACTTTAGAAAGAACCATGTTATTCGTTTATAGAGAAAAATATCTGGGCAGAGAGAAAAGACTTATGGAAATAATTCCAATTTTTACATTTGTATTAGAAAGTTGTTCACATCCATTTTATTGCAAGAAAGCTGTCTTGAATTATTCAAAATTAATTAAAATTCAGAGTGTTAAACAAAGAAGAGTGCTCATAATGTAATAGTCTTCCAGGTAAATCTTGAAAATAGTTTAGTTAACAAATAGCCTAAACCAACAACAACTTACGTATGGCAACGATGTGAATATTTTTTGTTTCTAAAATAACAAGTCATCCTTCCATCACTGTAATTTTGCTAAAGATGTGGCATTTTCCTATAATGAGGCACCAAAAAGTCTGTGGCACGATTATTTCAGAGATACTAAGGCTCTGCTGAAGTCCATAGAAGTTGAAAGGCGATTGCTTGTTTTGAAAAGATCTGGCCACTTAAAGCGGTATTTGTCAGGAATTTAAACGCCGCCGAATCATTCCGTTTCATAAGGAATTCCCACAGCACGTGACACAACACAGATGGTCGGATTTATAAAAAAATATTTAACTTCTGTTATTTGCTCGCTGTGTAGACCAACAGATAAAGTTTACAAGTAGACAGATTATTAATCTTTAAATCAAACTGATGTTAGACTTCTTAAGAAAACCTCAGAAACTTGTAGTCATAGTGTTATGTGGTCATTCTGTTTTAAAAAAATGTTAATAGCTGTCAGTCCTACCTGTCAGGAATATCACAGTCGAATCCCCCCAGTTCCCGCTTTTATACAAAGTCATGGACAAAAAAGCAACCAGCAACACTACTCTTCGCGTAACAGTTTACAAATTAGAAAATTCCAGAGGTGACTGCATTACTAAGAAGTGTATCAGTACTATAATATTGCAATATTCTTCTTTATCCTCAAGTAAAACCTAGGATTAGGTATTGCACAGTTATTTCTATCAGATGTAAAATACTTCTCCAACTATATTATTTTGGGATACGTAACGCCACCGATCGTTAAAATAAATGTACAGCAAAATTAATACATACATACTTCCGAGGTTTATTACAGTGCCCCAACACTGCTCAAAAGTCCTTCCCCAGTGGCAATACAACACTGTTTGTAAAACACCTTGCCCTGCTTTAGGAAGCCGGGACAGAAATCCTAAACTTCATGAAGTTCATGGAAATTTTGCCATTTACCTCAACGGAACCAGGATTTCACCCTGCGAATAGAAAGGACTTTTGTTATTACTGACACTTGCCACAACAAAATATCACCGATTCTTTCAACCTTCTGCAACGGGAAGAGTTTAAACTTAAGTATCGTAATACCAAGCATCCTCCCAGTTCTTCCTTCTTGAAAATATGGCAAGTATACAATTTAACAGGTAAAACTTCTGGTGCAGCCTCAGATTGTTCTCCGAGATATTCTGCCTCGTGATGTAACGAATCACATTGTTATAGCGCTCGCTTTTTTTTAACTTGACCAGCAGTAAAATTTAATAAGAAAACCACCCTCATGTAACAACTCCAAACACAAATCTAAAATACTGCCCTTTTTGACTTGCCGCAGAAATTCAAGAAAGCGTCACGGAAGTAATATCCTAGTATTCACTTCAAATGCAAATAGCTGGATATTAGTGGCATTTTTCTTAATTGGCAGCAGTACTGCATCATTGCGTTCAGAATAATCATTAACAGAAGCAAAGAAGGGGACCCGCTCGATCCACTAGATCAGAGCCCTCTCCTAAGGTTACACCGAGGGCACTGGTATCTGCTTAGTCGAAGCACTGTCATAGTCTCGCACCAAGTCATTGGTGGTGTGATAGTGCATGGCAACGTAGGATTTGGCAAACCCAAAAGCCGAGTTCACGGGCTGTAAGCTGTTTGGGGTGCTCACTTCCTGGGAAGGGCTGCTGTTATAGATACTGTAATAGGGCTCGATTCGGGTGTTCATGGGGGTGGAGCTGCTCTGTGCATAGTGCTGATGCCCGACAGAAGCCTTGGGACTCAGCACGCTTTCCTTGGAGTGACTGGGACCACAGGCTTGGTCCACAAACTTTTTCTGAGGTTTTGGAGACAACATGTACGCTGAATTGGTCTCGTGGTGGGATGACTTGTTCCTGTTGACTTCCAGGCTGCCTTTGCCCATGGCCCGAAGCCTTGTCTTCTGCTTGCAGCAGAAAAAGACCAGGGCTACGTACTGCAGGCACCAGAGGACTCGTCTCCTAAGTCCGGCACTGTTGCGGGAATATATAAAAGGATTTAACCCAGATTTGAAAAAGATGAGGGTAAATCCACACAGCTCAAACTGGTAGAGAACGAAGCCACCACTGCTGGACAGCATATCCTGCACCAAAGAGATGCCCAGGGGCAAGCAGCAAACCAAGACGGAGACAACAATAACGACGCACGTCACCACCGCCCTGGAGTCTTTGGCTGTGGAGAGGTTGACCGCCGACACCAGCTGGAGCCGGCCGGCAGCGGTGGCCGGCAGCTGGCCGAGATGTTTGGTGTAGCCATGCGTCTGGACGTGCTGCGGCTTGCTGTAGCTCTGGTTCCTGTACAAGGCGGGCACAGCACTCTGCACGGCCTCCCCGGCCCCGGTGGCCTGGGGCCCCACGAAGGGCTGCGGTCTGGAGGCATCCACGGCCACCACGGGCGGACACTTCCTCACCTGGGCGTTCCTCCGCAGGGCCTGGGCGATCATGACGTAGGAGACGGACACCACAGCCACGCAGCAGATGAAGTCGGTGACGTAGAGGTAGAGGATGATCTTCCCCTCGCCGCTGGCGAAGCTGGACATGGGCAGGCAGAGGCGGGAGCCGCGGGTTTTCAGGGTGGCCAGGGTGGCCAGCGTGAAGCTGGTGGCCCACAGGAGCAGGGTGAGGAGAAGCGTGCAGGGGAAGGAGGCGGCGCGGTGCGGCTGCTTCCCCAGCACCATGCGCAGCCGGTGCAGAGCGATGACCGCCACCGTCTTGAGCGACATGATGATGAAGCTGGAGCTGGTGAGGTGGAAGGTGAAGCAGAAGGCGCCCGGGACGCCTCGGGTCGAGTCAAAGAAGAGGACGAAGGCAAACATGGGGGCGGCCACCCCACAGATGAAGAGGTCGCAGAAGGAAAGGTTGAGGATCATGAAGTCGAAGTTGGTCCTGAATTTCCTGAGGGCCGGGTCGAAGAAGGACAGGAGGACGATAAGGTTGCCGTAGGAGCCCAGACAGAAAACCAGGGCCAGCAGGGAGGCGCAGGCCGCCAGGGTGGCGGCGTGGGTCCCCTCCCGCGGGTCCCCGGGGCCGCCGCCCGCGCTGCCGTTCCCGCCCAGCGGCAGCAGCGGCGCCAGCGAGGCTCCGGGGGACTCCTCCTCGCCCCCCGCCGGCAGCCTCCCCGACGCGTTCATCTCCGCCCGCCGCCTCACCGCG
>VYZW01026136.1:10057-53685 GCA_013401315.1 Balaeniceps rex
TTCTTCCACAAACCCTTTATCTTTCCTACAACTAAAATTACACTTCACTGTCTTCACTCATACTTTGGGTGTTTCTCAACTAAATCTTGTGACAGAAGTACTGTGTCTATGTATCGCAGACCAGAAGAACAATTAATCTGAGTTATGTCAGTCACATTATGAAATGGCACCTTAACTCTCTGCCTTTCATCCCACTTATTCAGTAAAGTCTGTATCTTGCTCTACTGAATACCGAGAGAAATGTTTCAGTGCAACATCTGCATAGGCAAGAATTAGAGGTGTAGTTTGTATAATCAGTTTACACAGCACTGTGAAATGGAGGCATAATTTAAATAGCTTACAAAATTTCTTTCAGGGCGTACATTAAACTTAAAGGATCAATTTTTTTTGCCAATATTTTTACAGAAAGTTGAATTGCTGGTTATTGCAGCCTCCTCTGTGCAACAAATGGAATCCTGGTCCCATATTCAGTTTCTCTGTTTTTCCTATAGCACTGCTCAAATATCCCTTTAAATATTCCTCCCAATCACATACATATTACTTCGTAAGAACAGATGGAGTTTATGCACAACTGGCTTTTTTTTTCTATAGCCAATCGAAACGAGCAGCCATACAAGACAGAAATTTGCTGAAATTCTGAATTCTTTCTGCAGGTTTAAAGATTTTATAAGTTATCATTCATTGATTATGCAACATCCATGGTCACAAGCATCTGTTGGTTGCATATGGGAGTTTAAACAAACTCCCTTTTTTATGCTACTTCACAAAATAAGACACAAGCGCATAACTTGATCAAAAAGAGGAGCACCACAGCAGCTTTGTTTGCAGGATGAGCTCCCTGCCCCCTTTGAACTGGGGCAGAAGCAATCAGCAAGACAGGATGTACTGTATCGCACCCCGAGCGCTCAGGGACAGACACGATAAAGCCCAATTTTCCCAGCTGGGCAGAAACAAGGGGAGCTGTGGCTGAGATTCAGCTGCAGCAACTTAACAGGAAGATTATGAACAGTTCATAATAAGCAGAAGTCTTTCTGGCAACTGTTTCATATGTGTATGCAGATAATCTGTCCATTTGGAAAAACTGTAGACCAGGTATATTTAAGGCTCCTGAAACTCATAGATTTATTCCTAATCATCAGAAGACATGCTTATACATCACAGAGGTTCATTATCAGAACTCCAGCCTTCAGCTTTCTGCCTCCAACCTCAGCTGTTTGTTTCAGTCCATTCAGCTCTACAAAACACTGGAAAAGATGAATAAATCCTATTTTATACTCTTTCCTGTTCTTGGCTATCAAAAATTCAAACCCAACCGTTACAAATGCAACATTTACTTAATGGCATGCTTTGTTAAGTAGCACTGTTCAGTCCTTCTGAATATGCCAGGAACCCAGGAAAACAACTTAAAAAAATTTAGGAAAATTACTCTGACTCATTCAGTTTGTTTCCTTTTTTCTACCATGATGAAACACTGAGTTGTAAGAATGGAGGCTTCCAGAGAGCACTAGGGAATTCATGTCACTGCTGACTCTGTTAAACATACCACCATGCTGTGCTAATTTTTTTTTCCCAGACTCAGAATTACCATTTTTTTACATTGCTCTTCCTAAAGGTGGAAGAGGGGAGCATACTAAAGAAATAATAGCAAAGTCAAGAAAATACCTATCACTGAAAAAAAGAAAAAATATCCCACAAACCCAAACAGCGCAGAAAGACAGCAAGGAATTTAAATCAGAAAAGAAGTTGGGTTGACTTGTCTTGACTCTTCCTGGATTTTCTATACAGAGTTGAGATCAAGTTCCTTCCATTCAAAACTCGGCAGTTTTCCCTTCCTATTCCACCTTCTCTCACACATTGCCTCCTTCAGATCTCTTCTCCTTTCTACCATTGTTGTCTGAGTCTAGTCCTGGCTTTGAACTTTCTTTCCAAGTATCACCTCTTTATTTTTCAAAAGCTTTTTTTCTATGAATCTCAAGCCATCTAATCAATTAACATAATAAAGTTAAACTCACATAGACTGGTTTTCAACCAGTACTTAACCCAAAGTTCACTATTTGTGTTTCAGACCTGAAATCCAAAAACATTTTTCCAAAAATATCAGTCGGTCTAGTAAGAGAGATTTATTTCCTCTCTCTTGAAAGGAGCTATTCTTTTGTGAACACTACCACTAGTGTGCTCTTGGACCCAGCTTTTGTGTGTTGCTGTCCTGTGTTGTATATTGTATTTCCCTGACTTACATCGTAATTTACTCAAACCCAATGCCTTGCCTATGATAAGAATTTTATCAAGGATGCTCTACAAATAATACTACTACTGTAGGAGATCAGATTTGTCATTGCTTTGCTAAAGTTCAGTACAGCATTTTGCTTACTCATTGTATAATAGTGGCTTGCTTAGTTTTCTGATCAGAAAACCACGTTCTTCAAAGTTCGTATCTAGATTTTAGAAAAACCCCAAAGTTCAAGGCAAACTCCAAAGCCTAAGTATAGGCTTGTATTCTCACACCCCCTCTAACACACTGTAGCTCCTGCAGTGCCATATGCTAGGATTAATGGCTTTGTTTCTAGCTAATTTCTTTTCTAACTGCACCTGGCTTTGTTTTACACTTTCACAACCCTGTGTCTCTGTTGACACTGCAAGATAGGACTAAGTCACATACAGAATGTCTTGTTCAGATGCTGCAATATATTGCAGAACAGACAGAAATAGAAAATGGCAAAGCATGTGCAAAAGTCATCTCATAACTTTGCCAAGGCATTCTGGGTTTTTCTTACACTGGGTATTATTTTATTCAAACTCTTGCAGAATACACATCAATATTTTTTGTTTTACGTAATGAACATGGTCTGCTTAAAATCATGTTCCTCCTTCAATATAAACAAACCACAGCCTCTATACCTCCTATATTTAATCCATTGTAGCAAGTAAGGCGGGGGGAAAGAGATACTGCAGAAAAATTGCCTAGCTTTTGTTTCTTGACTTCCAAGAACTGTTGGTCTTTTACAAACCAAAGAGGGAAAAAAAAAAAGTCTTTGTATCTAGAATCTGCTGGGTGCTAATTTGACATGGCAATGAGATGAAAGTTGGATTCATGCTAGTTTCAACATCACAGCATTGGAATGCAGCCTACTTAGCATAGAAGTCAAACAATTCACTGGCAATAGATTGCTTTCCACTTCTATATCTGCTAAATAAATAGAAAACTAATTAACAGTGTAGTATGGCAGATGTAGCAGGTTTGAATTTCATTAGAGCACTGGCTAAGAACTGGAAGAGTTGAGAAGTCGTTATATGTCCTAGTGTCTAATGAATCTTTCATACTGTCTTTTCCGTGGGACAGACAAGATACTATTTATGTGCCCTCTGCGTAAGAATTTCCTGATACATTTCCACTTAAAATAAGATTGAAAGTGTAAGCCCTTGAAATTATTGCACGTATTCTTTTCATTTTCCATAAAATTACTTTGGTTCCAAAACAGCAGGGTTGTGTATCTTCGCTTTGTGCATTTCTGTTCAGCTACTTAAAGCTTTCTTAAATATGCTTTTCACAGGGCACTTTTATGTTTCATTATCTATATTTCTTTCTCCCTGATGAAAAGTGATAATAGGTTGTATTTCCTGTAGTAGTTAAGAACAGGGATCACACAAATGAATATCTATACTCACATTCTGAAAGGAAAAAGAAGTTATTTAAGGCATTTATTTTTAGACTTTTCCCCCTAAACACACATTAAACTGAACTTCCTATATCCAGAATTGCATAACCAGATTTGGCAGTATTAATTAACAAGAAAAGTAGTGTTTTGCCCCATAAGAATCAATAAGATAATTATGTTACTTAGGAAATGGTAGTCATATGATTTTGCTTTCAGTGCATAATGAATAACATTAAGTTCTGTGCAACAAAAAGGTTTTACAAACCAAACCAAGCCATAGGACCTGTCTGAAATTCTTCCAGGAAAGCCTGATTGAAGCTCTGTAGCAACTACCTGATTTTACTAACTCTTATGGGTATGTATATATGCTTGCAAACATATATGCGTTTAATCAAGAAGCACATAAATTCTTAAACCATACACTCCCAGGAGGTATTTTTGGCTGGCATGCAGGAAATACCAGGACCATTTCTGTATTTTAATATTTGGACCTCGGAACATTTTTGTCACACTCCACATAGCTTCATTCCTAGGCAAAAAAGAATTAAATGTCTTTCAAGTGGCCATTATAAAGCTAAGTGCTGTACATAAATATGCATGAGAGGTCATTATTGCCAAGAGATGATGCTTAAAACGTTCAAGTGTCTCTTGCTAAGATTTTCCTACTTGCTTTATGGCAGTAGAGCGAGTACTTCAAAGGTGTAGTTGCATCTCCAGAAACTGATTTCTATTTTTTGGCTTTTACCTCTTCCGTTTTCTTGTGGGATCTCCCAGCGATCAAACATAAGCTCGCAGGTATCCCCAACAGTGGGCTGCTAAGACTGTACACTCAAAACCGTCCTTGTAAGTAGTTGTATTGCCTCAGGGATTATCTGTACCAGGGGCCTAGCCAGGATCACCGCTAGAAGACCAGCAGATCAACTGCGCTCCCCAGCCTTTGCTTTCACTCTCAGCAGGAGCCAACTTCAGAGTCAAGTAAATGTCTAGGATCCTCCTTTCTGCAACACCCTGCTGCCAGCCGGCTGCGCCGTACAGTCCCTGGTCAGACACATCAAGAAACAGTCGCCCTGCTCCCGGCTGCTCCGGTGGCGAGCAGGGCGGGAGGGTGGCAACGCAGCAGCAGGGGTGGCTTGTTCACCATCAGCTTTCCAAGAACAATGGGAAAGTGCAACGCAATGAGCAAGGCATTGAAATTGAAAGAGCAATCGTGGGTGTGATAGCAGGGCTGAGGAATGCAAACACACACTCCTGGTAAGTTTGGATTTTGGTCTGTTCTTTGACAAAGGCAAGACCCAGAAAAGATCGTGCAATCAGTGTATTTAGACACAAGTCTATAGCCTCCTGGGTTTTTTCCAGCAGTACTAAACAGTTACATCTCCCGAGATTACTGTAGGAGCTGCACACAGTCAGCGGCTCTCTCCAAATCTTGCGGTAGAGTCCTATCACACCCTATTTTCAGCAGTTCTGTTGTGCACAGGATACCCACAGTGTCAGCAGCTGCACTTGTCAGATGCCACATTTACTGTGTATTTTCCCCTCCCTTCCTCCCCCTCACCCCCCCATTTCCTCCAGTGGGGGTTTTGGTGCTCTCACGTGCATATTAGCTTGGTATGACATCATTCTTCCAACTGCACAAACCTTCCCAAAATGCTTATCAAACCTAGGACTGTTGTGGGTCCCCCCCCTCTTTCTGAAAACATGTGGACAGAAGTATGAAATACATATTCCCAGTCTTTACTTAGATGCAACAGGAAAGCTCGCTCTTTCTTCAACACAGGGTAGCCTGGAGAAGGTGACTACGCTGTCCCTGGCTGATGTCACTCCTTTTCTGCCAAGTTAGTTAGTCACATCCTCTGTTACAGATGGCTGACTTGTAGATAACCCCGAGGAGCAAATAGGTCCTTCACTCCTGATCATAAAGCTAATTTATTCCCGTGCCTCCCCCTGCAAATCCCAGTTCCTACCATACAGCATGATTAAAGTGAAAACCTGTAATTATTTTTATGTTTCATTTTTTTGCTTGTGATTTCAAACGCTTTTAGTAACATGGTCCATATCCCCTCAGTACATCTAATTTCAGAGCCATGGTTCAACTTGGGAGTATATTGGTTCTTACTCTCTGGTTAATGCATCCATTTCTTGAGTTATTGTCTTTGCATTGATCTCTATCGATTCAGTTAAAAGACACGTTATCCTCGTTTCCATTTCTGTGAGATGTGCTTGCATTACGGGACCTTTAATGGCAAGGTTATTTCTTGTGTCATAGCCTTCATCTGCAACACATTTTACTGATTATTTTTCATGAGTAATCCTCAGCACAGAGGCTGCTCAAGAGATGGAACGATCTACATGTCTGACGCTCTTTGGTATTTTGCAGTTAGCTAATGAACACACCCCTGCAACAAGGGTCACTGCTAGATTGGACCTATTCTTTAGTGGTAAGGAAGGATGTCATCAAACCAGTAAATCTCTCCAGGGCACAGAAGGAACAATACCCCACAGTACGCATGTTAATGCAGCAAAATTAAAGCTACAGTAAGGATTTGATAACATTGTCTGAGAACAGCAAGGAAAAGAGCAGAGGAACAGCTGGCAGAAACTTCCTTGCTCTTTTATAGCCAGATGTTAGGCGAGACAAGTGGAGGTTGTCTGCTCAGACAAGAAGCTGTTTGGAAACAAGGGAAATGACATATCCATCAGGAGGTTCACTTCCTCTGCACAAAGGCAGCCGGGTTTCCAAAAAAACCCCTTTGCTAATGAAAATGTTGCAAATGCAGCAAGAGTAGCAATAGGTGCTTTTTTGCTAGCTCAGCAAAAGAAAAGAAAAAAAAGAAAGGATTGGTTTTTCCTCCCTCCCCAGCTAGAATCACCTACGTTTGTACACTAGGACTGTGGTGTTTGCTTGGCAGGCTACAGGCTACCTGTTAGAGCAGAGGACAAACCTCAGCAAGCCAGTGGCAGCAGCTCCGTTACTGCACAGAGCTGGAGACAGCCTGGGAGCTCGTGTCTGAACACTTACTGCATTTTAGGGAAATGAAATTCTGACTCCCAAAAATAAAAAAGGAGAAACGAATCTGACCAGCTTTACATCAATTTAGTTTTCTGCTGGTCCGTGGCATGTCTCAAACACCAGCTCAGCTGCCTTTTAGAAACAAAATAGGAGCCGGGCTAACAATGTCTCAGCAGGCTGGGTTTGCCTGGTAAATACCTGTTAGATGCACTAGCCTCTGAGAGCCTCAAAGTCGAACGTAATCTCTGGAATGTTAAGCTTCCTCTTTCCACACCACCTTCCAGCCCCCGCCCCGCCCCCCCCCACCTATTAATTTTAAAACAATATGTCCCTAATCCTATCACCATTCTGTATGGTCACCAAATCACTAGACAAGACAGATCCCCAAGGGAAAACTCATGTCCCTGCATTGTCAGTAATGAATGGAATTATTTCATGCTTCACAATGCCCTTGAGGGGGAGTCATACCAATTAACATAACTGGGTTTTTCTTATTACATGACTGAAATTAATGAGAGGAGAAAAAAAAAGGAAAAAAAGGAAGATGGTGTAGAGTGCCGTTTTGTAATGCATTTTGATCAATAAGTTGAGGATGCATGACTGTATTAGCAAATCCCAGCCCCTCAGAGACACTTTGCCTCAGTACTGAGGAAGGCGGGCTCTTTTTGTCCATGGAAGTCCATCAAGACTGAACCCTATTTCAAAATAAGGTTTGTGTAATATTAAAGTGTAGGATAGGCCTTGTGTTTACAAGCGACATGCTACTGCCTGAGTTCACTAAGGGTAAAGGTCTCCTAGAAGAGAAGTCCACATCTGCTGATGGAAGTACAAGGTCTTGACTGTAAATGTCTAGACTGCACGGAAGAGTTTAACACTCAAGGAGGCTTTGCAGCCATAACAATGCAACTCGAGCATCCCTTCATCTCTCCCCATCTACACAGAAAAATGCAAAAATAATTGCTTTGAAGATAGGTCAATGCCAGCAGCAGTTAGATTAGAAGTTAGGAACCCTTATTGGCCTTGTCACAGTTGAGAGTTAATAAAGATTTTGACATCTTTTTTTGGGCTAGATTCAGGAAAACACTCATGAGGATGCAGCTGGCATCTCATGGTTTCCCTTGCACCTTGGTCTACAAGTCATTTACAGTAACAGCTTAACAATACCAATTTGAAATACATAGAGACATTGATACAATAACATTCATTCATTAAGGGAAGAATTTCTTCCAGGGGAAAGCAAGCTATTCACAGCAGCTCACCGTAAGCATCTAACTTCAGTGCCTAACTGGGATCACCAGCCTGCCTCCATAGACACCAAAGCATTCAGTGATCAGCACAGGGCCCTGGGGCATCAGCTACAGAAAATGTCATCATTACCTCCTTTTTGTACCAAGGTCATGGGTTCCCAAAGATGATTCTTGAGAAACTCCTCTGTTAACTCCATTTACCTCCCTTTTCAAACTTACCCGTTGTCATTTCCCCATCAGACAAATCTTTTTTTGTCTCACAGTTCCCCTTTTAATCCTCAGGTCCTCCAGCTTCACCAATCATCTACATTTTCTAAGCAGGTGGACTAAGCATTTCCTTTATCTAGGACATAATTCAATTTAATCAAAGAAAGATATCAGTCGATCTGGGATAATTTACTGCACTAAGCTCAAATGTAGCATTTTCTTCCAAATTCTCCTTACCTCCATGTATCTGAATATTCTTCCTTTCAGAAATTATGCTAGAGGTCTACATACAGTTAAGGTTGCCCATTTTCCCTTACTTACCTCCCTTTAGCCTCCCTCCTTCTGTAGATGAATGCTGGAACCCAAAACTTCAACGTTACATGTTGACTCTATCCTACTTTTCATGTCGTGCTGAAATATGAACAGAGGGGCACCTGGGCCACACAGACCAGTCTCACTGGGCCACTGGCTCCCTCAGCTCTTGTTCTCTCTGTGGACCAATTACAATACATACAAATTAGAATAGATTTCCTCAGGAGGAATCCGAAAAGCCTAATCCAAGAAGGCATTACACAGGAGAGCTACGGGCTGAAACTCCTTCAGGAAGGGAGAGCAAGCTTTGAACTCAATTTCCCCACATCACAGCTGTATGCTCTAATTACTCTCATAACAGGAGGTTGCGAGAAGTCAGCCGAAAGCAGCACCTGCGACCCAGCTCCAGCCAGGCTCCAGTTCCATGGCAGCAAACACCTCGCGGAAACAGGTGCTGAACCACCTTATGTCACTAGGTATCTGCAGCACTTCTTGTAGGTTATTTGCCCACTTAGCGTGAAACAAGCTTTGGGTCCCATTGCTGGGTAGCTATGTCTCCTTATGCAGTGTAAATGCATGTGTTAAGATTATGAACTCCATCAAAGTCTATAAAAATTACATGTTGCAATGTTCACATCTACTTCTTTCATTCCCTGAACCTTAAAAAGGAACACAAACAGAAACCTGGCTGCCATCCTCAGATATTTGTCCTATGCTGACTTGCACCAGCTATCTCCTTAAGGCACCTTTACCTTGACTTTCTTTTTCCCAGCTTCACATATTTTCAGGTTAAATTCCAAATACCAGTGCAAACATCCTCTGCTTCTAAAAGCCTTCCTCCTCTTTGCTCTCAGTTATACCTTTCTTTGATATCCTCACTTTCTTGTGCTCTTTCTTCCAAGTGACAGCTGTACAGTGCTAAGAGAGTTCAGCAGAGAAGCGTCTCACGCCATTAGCCACCTCTACCCTAAACAACCTCTACATATTTTTTTATCACCACCTGGACTCTGTAATCAAGCCCGGCATCTAGATACTCAGGCCCATACCTCCCATCTTACACAATGATGTCTCATGGAACATCGAATCCCTGTACTCTTGAAACCTGAAGATGCTAAAATTCATTTTTTATTTCTCTTAACTCCTTCTTTTTCTTCTTTTATTTAATGAAGTAAAAGAATTGGTTTCCAGTTGTATCTGTCTTTCTAGTAAGGATAACCAGCTGTCTTGAGTGCTCCCTGGACCTCTTAGACACTTCTTCCCCCATTATTCTCCTTTAAAAGTTTGGGACACAAAGATGTCTGTTCTTAATTTCCCAGATACCTCTCCCATAGCCAGCTTAAGTTTCCCTGCTGATTTCATTCCTTTGCCATCTATTTTTAAAAATAAATCTGAGGAGTAAACAACCCTCTTTTTTCATAGTTCTTTATTTTGGTGGGTTTATTCAATTGCTTAATTCTCTGGTAGCCTTTACATTTAATGGTTGTTTATTTTCTGTCCTTGGAAAATGTATAAAATTGTGACAGACTTTCCAACTCTCCCTGCTGAATACTGAGGTGCAAGCAGTAATTCACTTTCCTGGCAATATCCCCCTTTTCGTCAAGGCAGCCTCCCTGTTGCTCAGGAAGGTGATGGCTGTCTACCTGAGTAACCTTTGGCTTCCTATATACCAAATTTATAAAAACTTCTATTGTGTTCACATCTTTTCCCATCTTCTTTTCCTGTCTCAGCTTCTTGGATCATTTTCTTGCATTCTTCTTTCACAATAGGCTCTTGTACCCATTCCTGCAGCACTGACCCTGCTGATTTATAGGTCTTATATTCTTCTCTCTTTATTGCTCTTTGTATTTCCCCGGTCATCCACAATGGTCGTTTCTACTCCAAGTAGATTTATTTTTCAATGGTATACAGATTTCTCGAACTCCGTGGATTATACCTTTGAGTATTTCCCCACCATATCCTACCTCTTCACTGTCTTTTGCTGTTTGTTTAAGAATACATATGCCTCTCTCAGTGTTTTCTGTGAGTTCAAAGCTTTTGCACTTCTAATTTTGGGGAGTCACAAGTTCCTGTTCTCAGAACTCATTAAATTTGGCCTGTGTTTTTGTATCCTCCTCTATTAGCCCTTCTGCATGATGCATAGTGTATCTGGGCAGATGCCACGTGCTACAATGCAAGCCCACAGCTTTAACTATATATTCATAGTCTTTGCTATAGTTCCCATATAGCATACGAGTGCTTCCCAGATATGAGCAAGCCTGTTTTCACACTACCCTGTGATTATTATTTGTTATTATAATGTTATTATTTACATGTTATGGAGAGGGAAACCAGGGTACAGAAGTTAAGATCCACATTTGTGAATGCACTTAAGTGCCTAACTGTAATTCAGCTGAAAATAAAAACAGTTTTCTGATTCTTTAAGTTATTCCTTTTTTCAGAAGCCCGGCTGCCTTCCTCTCAGAAGCTTCCCATTTTCTAACTCTTTCCAGCCCCCTTGATCTAAACGCAGGTCCTGCCTCCATCAGCACCATTTTCTTCATTCCTCATGCCCACGTAATTCCCTCTCATCTTCCCCTTTGCTCTCACACAGAAGCTTAATGTATATGCACTTAATTAACACAGCTGAAGGCTGGGCCAGCCTGCAGCCAGCATCACGTCCAGCAAGGCAGCCCCTGGACTCTTGACAGCAGGTTTTTTTCAGCTTGCTTTTTTTTCCCGCACCACCTAAAGCATGGAGGACATGGATATGACCCCTTTGCTTTGTAGTGGTTTAAAGTATTTAATTCCTCAACAGTGGGAATTTGCTTCCTACTCAGATGCAAAAAAGGAGGAGATGAACCTCCTAAACACTCAGTCCCCAGCGGATGTAAGAGGCAGCCACTGTTGTAAGCCCCCAGCTCCCTGCTCCGTGCCAGCTGCTTCTGGAAGACCGTAAGACTCACATATCCTAATACTTCCCCTGCTGAAACCCCACAGAGGCATTTCTGCCCAGACAGACACAAAACCCCTGCTGGTCCTGAGACAGTGGGTTACAAAACCAAAGTCCCTCCCACCATTTCCCCAGCCTTTGCTCTCCTGCCCGCTCCCTGAGGAGGCACGCTCTCTGCCAACACAGCCCGAAGGGGAAGCCCACCCTGGCCGTGCCCGTGGGTGCTCACGTTCAGGGCTGCAGGCCACCCGTGGATGACCAAAACCCTTAAGTCAGGGTACAGCCTGCTCCTGGTGGCTTCCTCAACCACAGCTCCAAGAAGGGGTTATCTAACAACACGTGGAGGTACACGTGATACAGGTGCTCTGGACTGAACTTCTCTCAATCTTTGCTGTTAAAACTGTTCCACACCATAAGATTTCGCCATGCATTTGAACAGGAACCTGGAAACCAGGGATCGTGCCCCCCTTTTAGTTAGTGGAGATCAGTCTGCACAGCCAGTGGACCCGTGAAAGAGATTCACCTCATCCTAACAACGAGATGTTCATCTGGCCGTCTGATGCACTGACTCCATCCCTGTGGACCACCCTGAGACCAGGACCACCAGCTCGCTGCGCATGGGGCCAGCTCCCCAAGCCAGGCCAGGGGAAGCCCACCCACAGGCCACCCCTTGGGCCGTGGGATATTTTCTTGCTGTCTCCCAGGTTATCGGCACAGGTGACATCTGAGTCTCACCTACAGATGGGCAGAAATGCAGCGGTGCTCAGGGTGAGGGATTCAGCAGGAGCTCATGCACAGGACATGAGACAGACAGCAATGTTCTGCTGACAGACAGACAGAGACAGATAAAGGGAAATTAACGAGGAGAGCAGCAGGACGGCAGTCCGTCATGGTGCCGCAGCCCTGCCTTCGCCTACATTGCCAGTCGATTGCGAATGACCCTGTTTTATCAGGCACTTGGTAATCACGCAGCAGTCACAGCGCTGGGCAGTTTATGGCACTAACCAGTTTGCTGTTGCAATAAGATGTTAATATTTTGAACAATCAGGTGCTCACCACCATAAAATAAAGCTAAGCACTCTAGATCCTGCTTAACAAGCCTGCTAATGCACTATTGAATTCAATGGCACATTTGAACAGTAAGAACTGCCCTGAAGCTTTTTAAAGCCTGCTGTCCTTATTTTTCATTTCGGGAGCAGAATTGTTCCTTCCAGGAGGGCACCTTCTGTTTGAAAGGCAGCAGGACTAAAAGCGCAAAGAAAAGGACACAGATTGGTTGGTAACAAGTGCCAGCAAACAGCATCCAACGAGTCACTTCATCTTTCCCTACCTCAGTTTCTTCAGCTTGTGGAGAGCCAGATATAAAAACCAAAACAGCCTTCAGTGCTCAAGCGCTTTGCGACTCGTGGATGGATGGAAATGCAGTATTAAAGGCTAAAGAGAGTTATTCTTAAATGGGCTCAAGTGATGTTTGTTTACACAGTGCAGACTTGATAAAGCGATTGCAGATAAAACATATATCAAAAATGTTTAAGCGAGAACATCCGTCACAACCTAAAATATGGAATTCCATGAGAGGAAAGAACAAGACAATGGGAACTGCACAATCGCAGACAGGAAAGGACAATGGGGAAATAATGACAAATCAAATATAGCAACTTTTTTCTCTCTCAAATGACACTTCTCATCAGCTAGCTTATGTCAAAGGACAAAAAAAAAAAATCTCCTGTGACTTTTATCTATTAGATTTTGCTCTGAATACCTGCCACGCTCTGGAGCTGCGGCTGCAAGAAGGCCCAGCTCTGCCACTCTCAGCTAATAGGTTTGATTGTTCTCTCCGAAGTTATACTCACAGATAGTGACCTGCGAGTCAATCCGACACTCAGCTTTGCACTGGAAAGAAAGGCCCCCAGATAAGGCGGCGTGTGAGCGGCCGGTGCAGACTGACAGCCTGCAGCAGAGCTCTGCTGCCCCACCGACGCTGCTGCCTCTCCACATGCATAAGTTACGCTGTTGATGGTGAGATAAGTCACTGCAATCCACAAAGTGCTGGTGTTTAGTATACAGTATTTATATTTTATGAATGTTAACAAGCAAGAAGCCCTGTACAACTGAGCAGTTACGAGCTCAAAAGGCTTTGTGAGATATTTTCTCTAAGGGCTCATTAATGTGGTCTTTTAATGGAGTACTTGCATATCTGAATCTTTAACTGTAGCTATAAATAGAGTTTATAAGCACTTGACAGTGTGTGGCAAAGCTGTGTTAGCAGTGCTTGCCCTGCTTTTTTGCAAGTTCCATTTGCAAAGGATATTTAAGAGGTGGAATTTAAATGTTTCCCAAAATGTAGACTTGTATACATCCTAATAACGCTGCACGCTGAATACCGTTTTCAACGCATTTGGCATGTTCCCTCAATTAACTGAGCATCACAACACCTCAACAAAACAGCTAGTATTCCCATGCTATTGAAGGGAAAATTGGGGCATAAAGAGGTCAAGCTACAACCCAAACGTCCCACAGCAAGTCAATAGCAGAGCAGGGGCAGGAACCAATGAGCTCTAATTACCTGCCCTAATCTTTAAACCCAGAGAGACAAATTCTGCCATTATTCTTGCTGGTGCTGACAGTAGAGTCAGCCACCAGGCATGTAAGCCACCAGCACTGACTGATGTAGCCGAAAGCTGCATTTTCCCTTCCGTACCAGGTTCCCTTACCCTGCAAAACATCCACGCTTGTGCTGACCAGGTGGCTTTTTCCGCCCTCTTGATGATCTGTTTAGAGTAATGACATTTTGAGCTCACCAGCCCACATAAAGCAACCTTAAATATACTTTTGCCAGCCCTAGTGAAGAACCAACAGAATTACCAAGCTTAATGTACTATACAGGAGTGTTGGTTTATGATGATATAGTAAAAGCTGCTGGAGGATCAGAGCTTTTAATAAATCACCATATAGTATTATCCATAAAATCATCATTTCCATGCACTGCAGAACTTGTGACAGCTCTCTTATTTTGCCTGGCCACCTGGGGTGTACCCATGTAACGCACCTGCAGCACGTCCGCGCTGCTGCCCCGTGCAAGGAAGCCGTCACAGGTCAAGCATGACAAGTTTGAAGGGCTGGTTTCCAAAATGCCAGTGACTTGAAGCATCTACCACAGCCTAAGGAATCTGCAAGGTGTAAACAGGTCTTTCTTCACCCGTTTGTTTTTTTAAAATAATTTCAAAATAATTTTTAAAAATGGACCTCTCAAATATTTCCCCATTTAAATGGGCCCTGGAAGCCTTGACAGCCTCAGTAGAGGAACACAGAGCAGCACATTCACCTTCATCTGGCTTTCCACTATGCTCTTTGTATCCAGTAGATGCATTGGCATATTTCTCCAGTAACACAACAGGGACTGAAGCCCAGACGTGTCTAAAAAAGGAAACAACACACAGCTCCTGAGGCCTCACTGGGAGAGGCTTTCCTACCTAGCTTCAGCACTCAGTTGTATAGTACATCTACTCGGACAGAATTACATATATTTGCTGGGGTGCGGGCCCTGATCACATTGACAAAGTCCCTTTAAGATGATTACAGGGGATGTGTTGTCCTCTCAGGCTGACATCTATTATAGGTCATTATTTGGATTTTACGCTAGCAATTCTGAATGCTTCCATTTTTGGTTCATCTCCGATGCGACTGCAATTGAGTTTTCCATATGCATAGATCCTGAATTTATTTTAACTGTGCTCAGTGTTTAGAAGGTAAGTGAGGATGCTATTAGCTACCAGTCTGCATCTATGAATGATCACTTATTACTTTCTCAGTGGTTTGGTTCAGACGTGTGAGAGAATATGTTAGCTTGTAATGAGACTATCATGGGCTGAATTGTTTGAGGGAGCCTGTTGTCAAATGGTTACTTTTATCTAGGGGGGGCAATCAACCGGAATAATTTATAGCTTTAAAATGCTGCTTTTTTTGTGAGCATGTATTAGATGCTTTAACACCATTAAACTATTGTAAACCAAAACATGATTAAATATTTAAGCAGTATTCTCTTTCCTACACATGGATAAGTATCTATTTGTCTTGTATCACAATTTTATGCACTTAATGTCTTTTCAGCACCGTGGTGTCCCACAGGATCGGTACCTCCTGGAGGAGCAGGTGGGCAGCTCCCAGGATGTTGTCTGAGCAGGAGATCTAGCAGCCGCATCCTCCTGTTAGAGCAGAGATAGCATAATAGTTTTGCCTCCTCCTCAGTCACCTGTGTCCACCTACCACAGGGATACACATTTTTCTTTGCTCTTTAGTTAACTTGCACCTTCCTCCTGTTCTCCACCATCAGTCTTCCTTGCCTTGACCTTCTCCCCCCTGCTGCCTTTCTCCTCCTGTACACTACTGGTCTATTCCCTCTCCTCCCAGAACATTTGCTCCTTTTCTCATTAGCTTTTTTCACCTTCCTCTTAATAGAGCAAAACCTCTCAATCCTTCAGCCCCGTGAGAATGACCGCTTCCTCCTGTGCTCATGTTGCTGCTTCTGCTCTTCCCTGAAGACCTTCATTTCAGAGGAGCTCAGCTCCATTTTTCCTGCTTGCAGTGGGCTCTGTCCCTGCTCAGAGGCATTTCTGAGCACATGCTGCTGTGCTGAGCTAAACACCACAGAGAGAAGCGGAGGAGACAGCCTGGGACCAGGTCACCGGATCTGAGCAGCACTTGCTGGGAGAGCAGTTTGTTTCTGCTGCCTCTCCATGGCCTGGCAGGAAGACCATTCGCTGAGACATAATCTGCCAGGACGTTTTTGCCCAGCTGCAGGTCAGCTCGGATCCATCCCCTTGAAACAGCAGCTGTATATTTTCTCTTTTGGCACTATTGAGTGGTCCATGAGAAGACTTTCCACCTGGATCCCAAACAGGACATCAGACAGGGAGACAAAGCCAAACACACAGGGTCTGTGTACCAGCCGCCTCCTCAGCCGCACTTACTGCTGTTTTTCTAGTCTGGTGTCCAAAAGGCCGCTTTAATTATTGACTCAGATGGCAGCACTAGATCATCATTCAGCTCAAGGAGAACATGATCAAAAATCATATAAACATAGGACTGAGCTAGAAAGTGACTGTGACCTACTAGGCAGGCTCGTTCTGCTCTTCTTTACACAGCTATAAATCAGGGTTAGTGATGCAGCGGAGAAAGCAAGACAGGACCACAGCCCGGTGTGGGCAAGAGAAGAGGGCTCTGCATTTTGCCCTAAAGGGATAGGTTTCCTTCTCCTTGAAGAGGAAGAGAAGCCAGGGACAAAAAAAAACCACAGAAAGCAGCGCAGGACCCAGCTGCTGGCCATAAGGGCAAGCGTTGCAGCAGGGCTTGTGCCGCAGGCTGAACTCATTTCCTCTGCAGCAGGATGTCCCCATCCATACGGCACATCCCACCCCGCAGCACATTAGCTCTCAGTTCAGGAGGGAAAGCCCGTGAGCGGTCATTTTCAGATTCCTGTATGGGATTTAAGATTTGGGGGGTTGACCTATTAATCTTGTTCAAGAGAGGCTGCTCTTCCAGCTGGGGCTGGAGGGGACACTGTGTCTTTGTCCCCAGGAAGTTTTGGCAGAAGCAGTCTGCCAGTCAGGAAGGTGCAGACACAAAGTGGCTCTAGCAGGAACAGGGACTTTGAGGTGGTCCCTATCATCTCCCCACCTGCACGGATGATTGCATCCTCCCTCACTGAGGTGTCCCGCAATGTTCCTGATATCACACATATGAGGTTACAGTCGGTCCAACAGGTGAGTTATTTTCAGCTTGATTCAGCCTTAATTTATCTGGGTGTTTTTTTTTTTTTTCCTTTTTTTTCCCCCCCACACTTCTGCTATTTGAATTGGGTTTCATAGGAGAAAAAGAACAAGGCATAAACATACAATTTAATGTTTCCCTGTTAAATTCAAGTTCAAGGGTTATTACCTATTTCAGTACAAGCAGCTGCTAACACAGTTTGTTCCCCCCCCCAATTTAGTTTCGTTCACAAATTCCACATTTGCCTGTGACATGAAGCGGGCTGACCCCAGCGTGCCACACACCCCTCCTCCCAGCCCTTCCCCACGGCCAGGGAAGCACAGCCCTCACCCCCTTCCCCCGCCTCTCCTCAGGGTGTGCAGTCTCTGCCCCACTCCCTTCCCAGATGCCTTTGGGCATCAGCCACCCCCGTCTCTTGCAGTTACGTTATTTTCCTCCATCCCTCAAGCACAGCATCAGAGTGGGCAGCCCGCAGCAGGGGCGTTTGGGCATCACATGTTACAGGCGAGATGGGTTTTTCCAGGCACGTGGTGGGGAGGTCCCAAAAGGCAGCCCTTGGCACCACGGGGAGGCTGGGTACCACGTACAGAAGGAAAGTCAGGCAGCTGCAAAGCCTGTAGTGCGAACCCTCTATATGTGCTTTTATGGCATTGGATTTATTGCGCTTTTATTGGGCATTTACTGAAATAAGTGAAGAGGCATAAAGTTCACAGTAAAAAAAGAAATGCCTTTCACAGCAAATTTCATGATTCTTATTATTGTCTGATAGCAGTCATTTTGTATAAATTCCTAAACAAATAGATCATATCACTGATTTTAACCTTGGCCAGTCTTTAAAGCAAGGTGCATGCTACTTTTATATCAAATCACAACACGACGTAAGAGACGGAGCTTTCCAGCCTCCTGACATTTGCCGTAGAAAGACATTTAGATAGAAAAATGCAGGTTAAGAGCTAACGATTAGAACAGATTAAAAGTGCACAAACCAAAGCAACACAGAGAAGCCAACTGACATGACCCCACGGCAATAAGATGAAGATATGGTTAAAATGCAAGTACAGTCCTTCTGGGGTAGAAAACAAATTATCCAGGAAGAAAACCCCATGCAATCTACTATATAGCAACAACATAAGTTTAAGGTAAGGTTAGGGGCCAGTTCCTGCTCTCTTTTTTTCATACAAATAGCCCCTTTGACTTCATTAAGGCACATCTGAAGGCTAAGACAGGCAATATCTTGCTGCAAAGGCTGCTGCATGCAGCTACAGCCAGTTTTGTACGTGCTGAACTGAAACCAGAGCAGTCACACGGCGTCACTTCCCCATTTTACTCTCATTGAGACCAAGAAGTGAGGAGGAGGTCTGGCACCAGAACAGCATCAGCAGTTGTTAGGGCAAGTGGCTAGGTTTCATCCTCTGCTCTAACACACATTTTCTGTGCAACTTCAGTTTGCTCAGCTAAAAGCAGAAATAGCAACACTTCCCGACCGCGTGGCAGCACTTTGGGTTTCAGCTGGCTGTCCCCAGGGAGCCGCCGACCCCCGGGAAGAGGGCTCTGCGGTGGTCTGCCGTGCCAACTGTAACACGGCACCACGTCCACCGAGGAGTAAAAGAGAAAGTGGGCTTTTGCCGAGCATTAGAAGCGAGCGGTCACAGCTCTTCCCCAGTCCCTTTATATTTGCAGCATGTACGTCATTCCTGTTCTTGCCTGGAGCAAAGCTAGTCGAGAGAAGCAGCAGAGGCATCTCCGTTGAAAAAACATGACCGTGTTCAAACCCCTGTCCTGGTGCCTCATCCTCCTCCCAACCACCAAGCCCGGCCAATGCCAGTTGCCGGCTGCATTTCCCAGCTGTAGCCACCATCTGTCATAGCAGGAAGGAAGCAGATGTGCAGAGACTTTGGCTGGTTGGTGCATGCTGGACACGTTGAGCGGCTGCTTTTGCCAAGAACTGGTGGGTGGGTGCTGCAGGACTGGGCTCAGTGGGCACCCGACCACCACCAGGGCCGTGCACAGCTGGGCGAGGTGGCCGCTGAACACCCACATTGATGCTGAGAAAGGGTCCTTTCACTGACCTCCTTGGAGACCACAGCTTTGAGAGCATCTCCCACCCTTGGTTCACAAGCCCAGCCCCAGGTTGGAGCCAGGGCACAGCTCGTTTCACCTGACCCCCCAGCCAAGTTTCCAGACCTTTCTGCACCTCAGTGGCAACATTTGAGGTTTATTCGGGAACGTTTATGAAGGAGCAGTCACTTCCCTGAGCCCTTGGGGTGGCAGGTGCCTGTCTCCACATGGACCAGGCAGCCTGGGAGGGTTGGCCCCGCGGTTTCACAGGAGGCAGAGGAAGACAAACGTCATGAGATGTCTCAGAAAAAGCAAATGAAACTGTGCTGTATAATTTAAGAAAAACATTTAAATTTTCATGAAAAACTTGAAACTGAAAACTAGAAATTAAAAACTCCTGTTTGTACAACTGCCTTCTATTGATCAAATTATAGAAAACAGCCATGAGCGAGGGCTGTGGGGAAACCAAACACACACTCAACACACCATCCATCTCCATTCCCCAAACATAATTATAACAATATGGGAGACATGAAAAGACAGTGCAACACTACATGCCGGTAATAAAAAAGCTGGAAATATTTGTGGGTATGAAGGGAAGCTGTTGAGCAGAGACAATGCAACCATCATCCTGGGAGCTGAAAAATGCTTGAGGAATAAAAGCTTTGAAAAAAACCCACTGAAAATAGGGGAACACTATTTTTCTTCCTTTAAGGAGAAAAAAGCAGCTATTATAGTATGTATGAAGGAACACTGCAGGGTTTGCAACTGCTCAATTTTCCTACTGCACATGGTACCCAAATTGTCTTATAATTAAAAGCTGCTATAACACAGACCACAAAAACCAACCCTGCACTATGTCAGTAACAAAATTATTGATAGAAGAGGGTCTTATCAAGTTTATTTAGGCCCTGTTATTGTCGTTACTGGCTTTAAGTAACAGGATCCATCTGTTAAAGGAGGCCAGAGCACTGTTACACAGGGGGTTTTTTAATATATATACACACATAGGATTTAAAAGCAAACGGTCAGAATTTAGTAGTTTAAGTTTCTTTTCTGTGATGAGGATTTATTTTTTCTTTCTACTGATAAGGGAGAAACCTTATTAATGAGGCCTCAGTGGTAGTTACACTGCTGCCGCTGCACTGATGTACACATTTTTTTTCCCAAGGAGGGTTTAACTGCTTTGTAGATCCATAAAGATATTTCACAGAGAAAGCTTTTTTCAATTGGAGCTCTTAAACCTCCTTTGTGAAATGTTGTGGTATTTTGTGAGATATGTGGCCTTTGCTATGCACGTGACACTGGTAGGTTTCTAGGCAAGTTCAAGAGCTTTATTTTCCAGATATTTTTTCAATCAATTAAGCTTGTTGGTAAGACTGCATGCACTTCAGAAACGAAGAAAAAGAAAAATAGCCACTAACTCTCTCTGCCTCCTGCAGAAATAGCTGGATTTGCTGCTGTTGTTTCTGCAGAGCGGCTTAGATGCTGGTTTCGGTGGCTTGCAGGTTCGCAGCCCTGGAATGTTTCTGGTGGGTTCTTCCTCCTTCGTTAGAAACATTCTTGTGGTGCGGGGGATTCCTATCAAAACTATCATCACCCTCACAACACAAGTCATTTCCCTGCCTTTGAATACAGACAGCTGCTGAGCTACAGAAAACATCTCTGTGTCCACAAAATTCTTCAGAGGGTTTTTTCCTTAACGTTGTGTTTTTACGTGCTTGTACACCCAGCCCCTATAGGGGAGTGAACAAAAGGCCTTTTAAAGGCAATCTTTCAGAACGCTCCAATTGTGCCCTTAATTGCATCAAAGAACACGTGGGCTCAGCTCTATGCGGACATAGTTTTAGCTGTAGGTTGATTTCAAGCAAGCCACACATTTTATACTGAAGCAACACATAAAAGCAGGCATAAGGAAAAAAAGCCTTAATTTAGTCACATTACTCCTGTAAGTAATAATGCATAGCAAGCAATAATCGGATGCAAGAAGTTTAGAGCAGATGTTCCCTTTACTTTGATTCTTGAGGCAGTGCAGTAGCAATTTGTTCCTTTGTAACAGACATAAATGATTCAGTGTTAATAAAAAAAAGTTTCAGGCATAGACTTCTTCCAGTGAACAGCTGAGGAATGACACGCACACTGTGAAATGTGGGGCTGAACAAGGGCTTCCAAGTATTCCCCCTCCCCGCACTGAGACCGTTTTGAAAGAAGTCTGGGTTTTATCTTTGGACTTACAGTAGCGGATTTAAGGCACTATTTCTGTTAGGTACTACTCTTTTCTTTCTGAGGGGAAAAAAAAAATTAATTGCTTTCCAAAGAGGTGGGGAATTGCAGACTACCCGCCTCGGGTTCTCTCTCCCCACACGTGCCCGGGAACAGGCTTGCTCCAACCCTGGGGCAACACCACCAACAGCAGCTGCATCAGCCCCTATGGGGTAAAGGGGAAGGAGGTTCAGCAGGTTGTGCTGCTGGCCAGGAGGAGCCAGGCTCATCCCTGCGACGCCTGATGATATCCTCCTAGGTGCAATGGTGACAGCATCCAGTCCACCAAGACGGGATATTGCTGGGGGCAGGTTAGGGCAGAGCCAGCAGCACCTGGAAGAGAAGATGACTGCAGAAAAAGCGCTCCCTCCCCACCAGCAGTAGTGTTGGCATCTCCAAGCACAACTTGAAAGTCCCATAGGATGCGAGGCGGGAAAGTCCCAGGCTGCCCCATAATGTAGCGTTGGGGCACCTGTCCGGCCCTTCACACAAGCACAACCTAGAAAGGCTCCGTCACAGAAAACACCCAGGTAGTAGCTGGGGGGACAAATGGTGGCCCATAGAGGCAGGGCTTTGGGACGCACAGCCGCAGGGGCCCAAAAAGCTGGACAAATGCAGCCTCTCAGCACTCACGAGCCAAGAGCTTCCTGCCATTTGCTCTCACTCCCATCCCCCACCTGCAGCAGAGCTGGTATTTTTCTCCCAATACACCACAGCATTATGCAGAAGGAGAAAAGAGGAGGACTTATTCCAGAAATGTTTTGCCTCAGTTACTGCCCAGGGAGCAGCTCTGGGGTGAGAGACACGCAAGTTCCCCAAACCTCACATTTCCCAAAACGTAAACTGCAAAGGAACAGCCTTTGCCGGAATAGCTGGTCCCTCCTGCTCTCTTCTCATCAGCTGCCCCTCTACCTGCCCGGCTCGGCACAGCACCGCAGGGACCCAGAAGCAGGAAGCGAGAACATGCAAAAATGAGTGAATGCACAAGATGGAGAGATGCAGGGATATCATTCCCTGCTTCTAGGGCTGGAGTTAGGTAAGCTGAGCTGCTTTTTGGTAATTGCTCCTTAGGGAAGGGCTTAGGAATTACACCCAGAAAACAGAAATTGAAATCTGAAGCAGTTGGATGGACCACACATTTAAAGCCAGCCCCACCCTCCACCCCCAATTAATGCAATAATAATAATAATAATAATAATGCAATAGCATGTAGCACATGACTTAGCTGCTTTATGTCAGACATTAATTTTATCTGGCCTATACCCAGTGAGCCTCAGCAACCAACACTGCTGTACACATTGTGGAGAGGATGTGCTTGTGGTGTGGAGACCTCCTCAAGCTTCCCGATGTTTTTCAAGGAGTTTGTCCACAAGTTTTCTTTGATCACTCTACCCATATCGGAGAGCAATGTGATTTCATGGCAGGTCAGCATGACTCCATGGAAGGCACAGAGCTACAGTAGTCATGGATGCTAGTGGCTGTAACACTTTCATCTGCACACAAATATGCTGTATGCCACCAAAAGCACCCTTGCATTTATCTGCAATCACATTAAGTATGGTGGTGTCAATTCATCTCTACCAAGTTGTGTATCGCATGGCCAGATGTGGAAGAGGTGCAGAGATGAGACCCAAGACCAACATGTTCCCGCTGTACCAGAGTGGAGCAGGCTGAGGCAGCAGGTTGGCTGGCAGCTGCTCCTCTTCTACCCTCCAACAGCCTTAACTTTTTTTTTTTTTTAAAAACCATTATGCTGATGCAGATGAACACAGGAGGTTTGGATTGCCTAGATCATTTAATAAACTAAGGATACATCGTACTCATTTCTTGAGACAGGCATGTAAGACTCAACACTATAATACTCTATTTAGATGCCCCCTTTCTTCCTGTAACCTCAATGCATTTAACCCACCCTCACCAAGGCAGAGTAAGAAGGCTGGGATTTAACTTCTCTTTCAGCATTTGTAAAGCACCAGGATTAGTTCCCATTTTATCCCCTCCTCACCCCACGCCCTCAGCAGCCAGGGTCAGCAGACCACGGCAGATGCAGAGTTGCAGAGGGCTCCTGTACACGTGGACACCCGTAGGGCCAGCAGCAGCAGAGAGGGTGCAGTTCCAAAAATGCCCTGGCCACACCAGCACAGCTGTGCCCTGCGCTTCCTCCCCCACAAAGGTGCCTCCTCTTCCGTAGCTTGAGGTTTTTGCTCTATGTCATGGACCCCATTGGCAAAAAGTCTGAGCAGCCATCCCCCTCCCCCTCCCTTCCTGCTGGAGGAAGGGGACTCAGGGCACAAGCCCAGGTGACCAGTGCCCCAGCAGGGTGGCCGAGATCAGGCGCTTCCGCTGCTAATGGGGAAGTGGAGAGAGGGGAGCAGCGTGATCACCAGCGCTGGGCACACTGGCCCCGAGCGACGCTGCACAGCCCTGCTGCACCTGCAGCCCCCAGCATACAGAGAGCGCAGGGGTTTACAAACCCCAAAAAAAGGGGTTTGCGAGAGCTGTGCAGTTCATTAGCTGCCCAACTCACTCCTGAGTGTTGGTAAAACATTAAGTATTTGTTGATTCAGACCAGATGATCCTTGAGGTCCCTTCCAACCTAGCATTCTATGATTTGTGGAATAAGCACCCAAACTGGCATCACAAAAGGGACACTCAGCATACAGCTAACTCCCAGCTTTGCAAGAAACACACGCTTTCCTCCCCAAGGCTGCAGATCATCCCTCTCAGCTCATGCAGGCTTCCACCCACCTCACCAGAAGCTGTACCAGAGGGCGCCCACTGCCCCAGAGGTGCTGGGAGACCCATTCCCACCTCCAGACATGCTATCCTAAGGCACCAAGAGCTCTCAGTGAGGAGCCCCACAGACATACCCAGGCAGCGTTCACTAGGCAAGAACAAGCACAGCTAAGGTATGCCCTGACATACGCACTCCCCTTCCCTCCCCTCATGCGCTGGAAGGATTATGGGGCCTGTGCAGGGAACTTCTTGTCCTGCCAGAGCATGAACCTTCCTCTCCCGGTCTCCAGGAGGCACAAAGCAGCTCCAAGAGGCTGCAAGCAGACAGGCTTTGTGCAGAGTTCCCACAAACATCGCTGCTTTTATTTAAAGCGGAAAACACAGGATGTTACAGATGATTGGAAAAATGTGAACTGCCCCACTGCCTGCAGAGCCCCTCAGACTGGAGAATGCTTTTCTGGAAGTCAGAGGGTCTCCACACAGGATTAGGAAAGCACAGAATGTCTGCTTTAGCTTTTTATTTTTGCCCTGCTTGGCTGCAGCTACACCTCCCTACACCCCGCACACACAAATATTCCCCCCCCCCCCCCCCCCGCGCNCTTACAGCTTCCCATGGCCCTTTTGTATTTGACTCCTGGGAGGCCTTTTTCAAACTCCTTTTGTCAGCTCCATCTCTCTGAAACACTGGAAAGCTACCAGCGAGAAGCCTGGCTCCGGCTCCCCACCGCCAGTGCTGGCAGCAGCTTGCCCGGTCCTCTGCCAGGCTCTGCCCCTCTGCAGGAGCCCATGGGCAGCCCCAGCCCAGGCTGGGCAGGAGCCACAGCCACCTCTGCCCTAGCTCAGCTTCACAAGGACAACTTGTACCCTTCAGTGGCTCAACAGTTTGCACAGCAACTGCTTTATAGCATGCACCAGCATTTGCAAGATACCCGAGTTCCCAAAACTGTGACACCTGTTACTGAGTTTCCTTCCACAGCTTTGGGGAGAAGTCATTAAAAAGATCTCATTTTATTCCTGTTTTGATGATTATGCAAGACAAAGAAGGTCACAGGCAGATTTTTTTTTTCCTAATGTTAGCATATGCTTTTTATTCTTCAAGCTAAACAACCACCACCCAACCTGACACATTCATCAAGATAAACTAGAGACATCTCAAACATTTAGTCTCAGAAGACCAACACTTATGGGTATTGGGGACCCTATGGGATCCATAGGGTCCTTTACTGATGCTTCTTACCTTGCAGTGGCTGGAGAACTAGAAAGCAGCAGACAACCTCAGAACAAGGCACAAACCACATCAGTTCTGCAGAGCCAAGTTACTTTTAATGGTCTTATGCTTAATTTATACCCCTTGAAACACCTGGCCCAGAGTGCCTTCTAATTGATTACAATTAGAAACCGTTGATTGGCTTGCCCCTAATGTCAGTGACCACAATTATATGATCTGGTGAAAAGAGAGGCAGTTACTATGCTTTAACCACAATTCCGTTTTTTGAGCATAGTAAAATAGCTAAGCAGTGTATTGAATGACATAGTATTACTCATACGCTTAAGCACCTGGGTCCTTGATCTTGTGCTTTATAAAGTGCTCTGAGCTGTGCCGTAATTGCCTATAAATATGCTGCTGATCATGCTTAAGGGAACACTGTCAAGGTTGGCAGGCCTACAGTTTGACTTAGTAAAATGACATCTTAAAATAGTTTTATTCTTAGTGTTCCTAAATTACCAACCTGTGTTTTTTATCATGTTTCTTTTTATCAGTCCAGCTCCTAGGATTAATAAGGTTATGGGAGAATGTTCACTTTTAAAGCAATGGCCCAGTCATAGAAATAGTATGATAGAGGCTAATGTTCCCACCCTGAACATGCAAGTAAAAGCATTTTGCTGCAAAACCTATTTTTCCCCGTGTGAACGGGCATGACCTCTATTGCCTTTATGGTTTGCAATAAGGTCACCCCTTGTTGAAGCAACGTCTTGTGAAAGAAATCTTCAAGAAAGAGCACAGGGCTGAGGGGATCAGGTCTGGGCAAGTCTGCAGCTGCACGAAGTACCCATTTTCTATGGTGTCTCTTTGTCAGCCAGTAGTCTCGTCCTAGTTGAGCTAAAGGGCAGGGGATGCAAAAAGAGTGAGTCAGGGAATAGAGTTACAAAGCTGGTGAGGAGCCTGCAACTTCTTCTCATCCTCAGCAGCACTGCTGGGATGCAGAGGGGTGATGGGATGGGGAAATCCCAGGGACGAGAGCCCTTTCCCATACTGTGCCTTCTGTGAGCAGCTCTGTGGCTGGAGCCCAGCGGCGGGGGAACTGAAGCCAGCTATTGAGGAGTTTTTTGATCTCAGGCAAAGAGCGGTACTGGGCTTTCTCCTAAGGACAGAATACAAATAGCTAAGGAGTGAAAGGTGGCCTGGGATTATTCCTTTTATAAAGGGCCTGAGTTGTTTCTGAGCTGAATAACTCAGCTCCCTGTGAGCAGCAGTCCTCCAGCACGCTTTGTGCTCGCGGGAAACCTGCAATGCCGCAGTAATGTAACCCATAGGTGCCAGTAAATGAAAAAGTATGGCTCACTGGTGCCAGAGACAATGCAGGACGGGGGTCTGCTGAGGGGAAACAGAGGGAGAAACTGTAAGCGAAGGCTGAGCTGATAGTGCCGGGGTGGCTGTCTAGAAAGGCATTTTTGGAAGAGGAGATGTGGCCTGCAGTATCCTGCTAGACTCTGTGCTGCAAGGTTTGAAGACGAAGTCTTGAGTTTCCCAAGACATGGGCCTACAGCCAGGCTTCACCTTCCTTTCTGACCAGGAGGTAAAAGATTTACAGATACCCTAGATGTTGAGGCAGTGTTATTGGATGTGCTCATCCATCACAGCTGTGTGTTAGTCACAGGATAGACACTGCCTAAACTCTAGGGACTTGAGGGAAGCCCTGGCAATGTGTAAAAGAAAACTCAGAAAGAACCAAAAACCAAATAGAAAAGAAAGGTCTCCGGAGCCTGGGAAAAAAGCACACCTGCAGCACCGTTGCCTAAACCAGGGACTGGTGAGTGCTAGTGGCTGGTGGCATCACCTCATGCTGCAGTTTCTTAAAGAGGCAGGAAGAGTAAAAATCTTCCTCTTAACTTTTTTCAATTACAGGAAAGAGAAGAAAGTAAAAGAAAAAAAATTCCTCAAGCTGAAGATCCCACAGAACAGAAAAAGGTAAGTCTAAAGTCAGTCTAACAACAGATACAGCTCAAAGTTTCAGCAGGTGGGAAGGTGCTCCCCACGCTTCCAGTGCGCACCCAAGAGAACAGGGCAGAGTAGGGGCTGCGTCTCTCACACAGGCAAGCCTTGTAGGGTGTGAATATGGATGTGGATAAGCACTCGGAAAAAGTCGCATGAGTCTAACACCAAAGAGTAACAGTTACAGAGAAACACTTGAAAGCGCAACTTGTGTGTATTTTAAGAGCTTCCAGAAACCAGAATAAAAGCAAAATGAGCCCAAAGTCTGTACTTTTAAAAATCTCATATCTCCTGATTTGTTTTGAACTGACTCGATATTTTTAAATGGTTGTCCTTGAGAATTGTAAAACTTGTTTTATTTTTTGTAGGTTTACGCCATAGAAATGCTTAAAAAGCAATAAAGTCAACCTCAACAGCATTGCTTAAATCCATGATTATATCAATTCTGTGTTGTGGGTATGCAGGGAGAAACTGAGTAGAAAATTCAAAGGGATTCCTGTAACAGTAGTTACATTGTTTGTACACATGTATACCATAATAACAGAAAAGCAATAGCAACCTTGCAGTTACAAAAAAAATACCCAGCGTCCTTTAAAAATAGTCATGTATATTCTGTGTTTACCTAGATTAACAGTGTCATTAGGGACTGATACACTATGTACACTCTGTCTTCCATCTGATTTATTGAAGTTGTGTCTGGGCTTTTTTTCTTCAAAACTGTGGTTGTGCCTGACATTCACCAAGAGGAACCCAAGTTCCATGAAAAGGTAAACACCTGGAAGCTGAGATCAGGGGTGTGTGAGAAACATGAATTAATTTTATGACAGTGCTTTATAATGGGCCATATAAATTTTCCCACTGTAATTGGTATATACATTCAACAGTTTTATTGTATGTCAGTGCACATTGTTCGGCACAGCTGCTAGAGAGGCATTGCTGAACTGGTGTTTCTCTTCCATGACAAACACCTATTAAGCAGTCAGCATAAACTCTGCTTGTTACAGCCTCTGACATCACCCTCAGGGCAAGCGGACACAGAACAGCAATTGCTGAATTGCGTATGAAAATTATAGTTTCATTGTCTATACAAGTGAAGGTTTAACTCCGATTCCTGCTCGAGTCAGCTCTGTTATAAAGGAGCGATTCTTTCAGGGAACAAACAAGCACAGTACACCATTGTAATCAAAGGAACAGGCACTATTTATGTATTGGAAAGCCTTGTTCACAATAGTGCTAGCACTCTAATGCCCCAGAAGCCACTATTTTAGCAGCTGTAGAGAAAAAAAGCATGACTAACAAGATGCCATACAGAGTCAGATACAGTTTTTTTAGAGCACAAATGGAATCATCCTATTTGATACAACTCAGTTTAATATGCACGACTGATAAGTAGGGATCATGTATTTAATGTTTATATAAGCAGTTTCTCCACCGCAGCGTTCGAAGGCTTCCAGTGTCTCTTGAATCAGATCTCCAATATTTTCACGCTTCTGCTGGCTGTAGTCTATCCCATCGCCTGAATTAACTGGTTAATAAAAAAAAAAAACCACAAGAATTATATTAAATTTACTGTTATGCTTTGAAATAACGACATAGGAAATTGCAATTGCTGGTCAGTCACTGTGCCTCTATTATAAACTTTGCTCTGTGACACAAAACAGAGCTGAATTTGAAAACAGGATGTTTTTTTGGTACCTCTTTAAGGCTCTGCTCAGGCCCTGACTTCGTATGCCTTCAAAATTTGTTTATGTACTCATTACTTCAGTATCTAAGCGAAAATCCTAACAAAAATAAAAACACATTCTTTTATGAGATAAAGATGGACTCTCTCTTACACAGTTAATCTCTTAAGACCATTACTTCTTTATTTCTAACATTGCTTATTTAGGAGAAAATTCTGCTGCCAGATGCATAAACATTTATCTACAAAATGCGACTTAAGCTAGACTTGTTATGGTTTGAAATCTTAAATAGGTATTGTTTTGGGATTGTTCCATGTTAGACATCATATCCACACACTTATGTTGTTTCTGATAGAGGGGATGTCATGTGGTCTAAAAGAGACATTTGGAGTATAACATGGCACTCATTCAATTTCTGCTCCCTGAAAAATGTGTAAAATTAAGTCAATGTCAAAAGGACAAATTATTGCAGCCCCCAGATGCAGCAACATTTACTGCTGCTTTCTCTAACATGGACTAGCAAGGGTGACACACATAATTCTTTAAAAAAATCAGTGTGAACAACTGTGACAACAAAAAATACAAGAATAAGAAATAACTTCATCTGCAATGATGCTGAGAGATTTAAAAGAGGAAAACGTATTTCATTTTGTTTTAAAAAATATTCTGAAAACTGTCTTAATATGGGTATATTCCAAGACATATATAAAAAATAATTTGGTAGGAGCATAATGTACTCAGATCAGGTGCGGTGTAGTGGCCAGGTGGAGCAGCTGTCACACTGCTGTAGGGTAGTCCACACGCAATCAGTCAGTGGTCTCACTCCGGGCAGTGGTGGCAATGTGCCCATGTCATGCCTTTAACATCTCAAATAACGCCGCTTGCTTATTGACACTCTCAGCCGGACAGCAAAGGACACATTTGTCAAGACAATGCAACCAGCTTCTCATGCAGTGCCTGTCTTTCACATTAGAAACAGAGCGCACACAAGGGTGAGGGTAAATTTTGCTCCCGCTGCTGCCTCCACATCCCCAGGCTGATGGGGTGTAGATGCACAACTGCACCCATCCTCACATCCTCTCCTGGATCTAAGCCCAAGGATCTGGATTTAAAGTTTGTGCCTTTGTTACCAGTAAAAACTGAAGAACTATGCTCATGAAGAAAGAGCTGATGAACACGGGTAAAAATCATCCTTTTGCTGAATTATCCTGTAAAATATCTGATTGCACTCAAAGTTAATTATGCGTACACCAGTTTTTCAAAGTCCTTACACACATCTGTGTCGCTTTGCTTTTCATAAAATGTTTACACAAATACAGATGTGACATACAAGGACTGGGCTTCTGAGTGGAAAGGCAGTAATTTTTTTGTGATGATTACTTTTAAGCACACAAATACTTTCCTGTGTATTAACTATTTATTTCACTGACATGAGAAGCCAGGGTTGTGACATCAAAATTTACTACAATGAATTTACTGTAATGGTAGAAATAATAGATTATGAGAGTACATAGAAAACTCCAAGAGCTATTAAATAAGAGGATTGGCTTATGCAAAGTACTAATGCAAAAAGAAAAGCACATCACAGTTGAGTGCAATTTAGACTAAACGTGGTTTGCTCTTGCAGAAAACAACTGACATCAACTGTGCCTCATCACCTGTGTTGCATGTGCACTGCCAGCCCTCCCCAGAACACCTGGAGGTATTTCTGATTTCACCGGTTTGAGCAAAGGAAACCCTGAACTTTGACCTAAGTCTTGGCAAATGTGTAAAGGAATTACTGACTTTCCAATCCTTTGTCTATTATCTGTAATTTTAAGCCTACACACATGCTCTCTAATGAGCTTACACAGCTTTCATCATTCTTTCAAAGTAGTAGGAAAAAAATCAGCTCCTTGGAAGTAATGGTGATACGTTGCTAAGCAAGTTTGGAGGAGGGCAACAAGATGCTGTGATAATGCTGGTAGCAGAGGTATTTTCCAGAATCCCATGTTACAGTCTTTATTATAGAGCATAGTCTGTCCAATAAATGATGCCTTAGGTGCTTGATTAAAAGGTGCCTAAGAGAATGAAGCAATGATAAAGGAAATAGTCTGCAAGGGAAGACTGAATGTGTGATGTGCAGACCATCATTACAATTTTTTTTTCCTACAGACCATCTGTACTATAAGAAGGTTTGTATCCTCAAGACAGCCATAATTCACATTAATGTCATGACACAAGCGACAACCAACAATACCAGAAAGGTTATGTCAGTATCAAGGTCACTTGGTAAGTACTAAAATAGCTATCCTCTGCAGTTAAAGGAATTAACAAATCTTTCAGACAAAAAAGATAATCATTAACCCAACAAGACAACATCCAGTAAATGGATGAGTCAGAATGATCTGCTCAATGCACCTAAGGGTAAATATCTACTCATAATAATAATGATGCTTAGTTGGAAAAAAATAGCTACTGAAGTATAGCGGTCTCAGCATGCCCTTCTCTGGTTTGACTCTATTTCCAAGTTAGTTTGCATGAGAAGCCAACTTTGTCAGCCACAAAAATGTTGCATATGCAAAATGTGAACACGGATCTGATTCAAGCTCTTTATGAAGTTGTCCTTTGTGAGGGAGAATAAATCAACATGAAAATGCTAGGAAGCACATTTGTCATATCTTTGTCTGAAGGTGAAATGTCTGGCAAATTCAGCATGCATCAAGAACTCTTTTCAGAGCAAATGTTATTTCCGTGTTTAGAAGAAACGCACTGAAGGAATGCTAACAGATCTAGAGGATTACAATCAGGAAAAGATCTCATTTTCCCTTCCTGGATCAGAAAGTTAGTTCCCAGTCTCCTAAATCATGCACCAAGGGTTTTATGGTCCTTAAAGTGAGGTGAAAGGCTTTGCACCTGTCAAGACCTGTGCTAGCTGATGAAATCACCCAGCACACCAAGCCCAGGAGTGGCACTCCCTGCCCTGCCATCAGCGCTGCCGATGCCAGCTGCTGTAGCCGAGGAAACCCTGCTCAGACCCTCAGGGACTGAACTCAGCATTGGCAGCAAACGGAGGAGGGTTTGAATTTTGTTTTAAAACATGGTTTGTATTTGAGTCTAGACATGCTTCTATTCATGATTCAGGATATTAAAGAAATTCTAGTGTTATTTGTATTCCATCTCATTTCATTCTAAAATTTCACTGGGATAATGCTACAAATATAAAATTGTATTGCATTAAAGAAGGACAAGCAAGTTTCTCTCAATGCATTAAGAGCTTCATACGGCAGTTTTGAAGTCCTGGAGTGGACGAGAAAGGTAAACCAACCCTTAAAGCTCAGTCAGATCTATTCTTAACTCTGGACATTTGTTAGCATCTGAAAGTGTCCCAGACGTCCCTAGATTTCACTTCAAGGCAGGCCAGATCTCGAAAAGAGGGCTTTTTAATCCCCTGAATATGTCAAAGTACCTCTCTGTAAGCATCCCACAGATACCAAAGCTCGCTCCTGGTGGTGGCTATTCCCAAGGTTCTGCTTCATGGAAAGCACAAATTAAAACCAGAGTTTTCATAGACCTGTTGTTGTAGGGATGTCGTAGACCTTGGGGTATTAGAATTTCCCCAAATGTTAAATATCTGAGGAATGCTTAGTGTTGGAGGACAGAAAAATACTTAAAAGAGATTTCTGAAGAGACTGTGGAGGAAGCCCCATGTCCCCAGCTTAAGCAATGTTTTTAATCAAATTGTAACTCAAAGACCTTTCCTTTGTTCTTTACTGATGAACTTTTACGTGCGTATACACACACACATATATTTCAACTTGTTGTCTTGGAACAAGAGGGTCCTAGCATAAATTTTTTAAATACTACTAGATAACAACAGAGAGCTCTTGTATAATGGTTTTGGAATTTTTTTTATACACAAATCAACAAAAACCCAACAGTGATGGGATTTTAAAGTGCAGATATATTTCTCAGTACAGAATTGTATTTCTACAGAAAAGCGGGTCACAGAACAATATACAGCTAAGCAGTACAAACTAGCATTAAAATATTTTGTGGAAAATTTCAGGACTCTCTTCCTTCTAGGAGTCAGCATCAATACCAAGAAATAAATGGAAGCTGATTTCATCTATAGATTGACATGCATCTATGTCAGGGTTCACATCACGTAAGTTCACTGCTCAGGTACAGTTCAGAGCTTAATTAATTTTTCAAAGTCCTCTTGTTAGGATTAGTTTAATTGTCATAAAAGATGTTGGCTTCCTGGCCAGAGTGGAAAATGAAAGCCCCTGATGAGTCAGTGCGGCGGGAGGGAGGAGGCCTCCTTTGCACCACTCCTCTCACTGTGGCTCAGAACTGTGCTTTGAAATTGTCAGCTCCAGGAAGGATGAGGTAGTCAGGTCCCCCTGTTCATTTAATTGAAAGTCTGTGAAAAGTCACAGGGTAAGACTCTACAACCCTCCTGTCTGCTAAGAAACAGAGGGACATTGCCGGTTCATTTCACTCAGGTAAAGGAAGAGCCACCAGGAGGTTACAACTTCTGGTTATTACTAACCCAGACAGAAAACCCCGTGTTTCATTTCTGAAATCTCAGAGCAACGTGAACACCAGTTTTAAATGTTTCTTAGGACACAACTAGATTATGTGCACACAGAAGTGCAAACTGGCCTCACGCAGGCTGGTCCCAAAGCTAGAGTGTTGGAAAGAAGAACTCATAGAGTAAGTTATGTTGGAAGGAACCTCTGGAGCCATCTGATCCAAATGCCCTGCTCAAAGTCAGCTCCGTTTTCCAAGTTAGGTCAGGTTGCTTAGAGTGAAATATCTGCAGTTGCTCAATGCAGAGTAGTCCCAGAAAATGAGAAATGGTGCAGAGAGCCCCTTGAGCTGGCAGAGTTTTTCACCAGCCCTTTCAAATGTGATGGAGGGAAGTGCGACTCCTTAAATATTAAAATGTGTTTGGTGAAGAAGGATTTGCTGAAGTTACAAACTTCATAGGGAGAATTATTATCTGTTTTGATACAAAACAAACCTAACTTTTGGCATAGTAACAGATTCTAACCTGCGTGTATAACGTTGCTTTTGGAAGCTTAATCATATACTGAAGAAAGAGGCACAGATTTGGCTGAAAAATTAATAAAATTTCAGTAACACCCTGACTTGAAACTATGAAAACATAATTTAAAAAAAAAAATTAACATATATCTTTCAAAACACTTTAAAACATTAAAGTTGAAAGTACTAATATACCTTAAGGAGACCAAATCTTTGAATATGCACAGACCTGTTTTTTGACACTATTGACACTTAGAATTCCCTGTCTCATGCTTTACTTGGCTCTTCCTTCTATTTTTCATCACTAGTGCTGAGTGTTTACGACTTTACGATGCTACAGTACTGCAGAGAGTGCAGAACAACATTTCAATCCAAGAAGAAAGGATGTATTCTTGGAATTTAAAAAGAATAGTAATATAGAGGCATTTCTGCTCATCATAGGTCTTAGAAAAAAACAATTTTATACTTTTGATATAAATCAGCTAGGCATTATCTATCTAAATAAGATGCTTCCAAGATTTTCTTAATTCTCATTGAACGCATTTTGCTTTAGCATAAAATATAATTCTTTCTATAGTTATCTTCCATATGCAGCTAGCTTTTAGTTATTTCATAAATTAGCATTTATTTTAAAATGTAAGTGCTGTTACTATAAATACTGTTCAGAAAGTCAACAATTCAGTAAGTGCAGGAAGTGCTCTGATTGAAAAGGAAAAATTTGACTGACTTACGATGTTTTACTAATGATGTAAGCCTACTAGAGATAGCTGTAACTACTTGTAAATTGCTGCAGTATTAAAAAACCCCAAAACCAACAAACCAAAAAACCCAATTGAAAATGAGCCAAGACAGCAGCTGTTATCACAGTTTTCCATTTCCAGGAAATGTTAGCAACATCAGATGTAATCCTTTCTAAGCCCAGACTTTTTTTTAATTTAAATAGAAGTACAAAAATAAAAAAGAAAACACAGATTTTGTAACAAATTATATTAGCAACCATATTTGACCAATGAGGTAAAGAATAAGAGAATATTATTGTGGTTTTTTCCTCTGTAAGTACTTAAACTTCTCCAATGAATTTAGACTTTGAAGTTTGCCTATGTTTGTGCTACTGATCAATATCAAACAAAGTAGTATTAAATAATCTTAGATAAACAGCATGCTCAACAGGGGAACAGAAACTGGAGGCTGAGATCTCTGTGGCCTTGGTACACTGTTTACTGTTGCAAAATAGTACATTAGGTCACAAATCATGCTTAAAGTGCAACAAGAGTTGCACCACTTATGTGAATCTGATGTTCTTCCAGTTGTTTTGGATGTATATAAGCTGGTACAAAGTAAATACTGGGTTTTAGCTGGAAATCATGTTTGTGTGTGCAAAATTTGCATAGCTTTGCTGGACTGATGTGAAATACATTTGTTCATCACATTAATTTCTCATCCAAATATAGCATAATTAATGCAAAAGGAATTAAAACCATGGCAAAACAAATCTTTGTATGTGTGCGGAATAAACATAATTTATTTTTTAAAGTAATTCAAAGTGACAAAGCTGAAAGTCCCAAAATGCTTTAGAGATCACTGATTTCAGTATGAAACGTAATCCTACAACAGCCAATTTTTAACATTGAGTTTATTCATACTTAAACTCAAGATGCTTCACAATCCACCCTCCTTCCCCCATTAATATACCCAAAATGCTTTTGAAGCAAAGCCCTAGGTTTTTCTTTACAAGCAAAAAGCTCAGTAATTCATTACTTTGTGTTAATAACTGTTATGTGTTTGTACATCTGTCAGGTACTAATGGAATTTGTTGTGTCTACATTCACTGTTGAAAATAATTACCATTTAAGGACCCTGTTTGGTATAGCTTGCCCATCAAAAATTTCATTGACAACTAAATGACTTCAGTGACTGCTTTGATAACTTTGTGACAAAAGGGTGAGGCCTTTATTGTCATTGGAACACAGCCTTATAAGAAACAGGTCAATATATTAAAAATTTCCCATCAAAATTATGGGACCAAGTTGTTAGATATGCGTATGAGTTGCTGGATATGCCTGAAGTTGCCAGTTTTCTAGTTTTTCTGTTCCCTAATTAAGTGAAATAAGCAAGAACCCAAAGTCAACTGAGGGTATTTTAGCAGTGATTTGAGAAGGGACAAGGAGATGAAAGCTCTGAATGACTGTGTGGATTTGCCAAGATTTCTTTCATTGCTGTGGGACAAGGACAGAATTTATGCAGTTTAAAGGACAGCTAGGACTGAAACTGGAATGTACTATTTTATCCTCAAGCTAGACAAAAAGGAACACCCTGCTCCCCCAGATATCTGTACTATAAGGGTCAGGATATCTCATTCTGGTGTCTCTTAAAATTTTTGTAATATATATTTTTTAAAGTAAATTGAGTAATCTGATTCCTGTTTCTTTCTGAGTTTTTCCAGTTGGATGAATGCATATGGTAGATTAAAAAAAAATAAAAATTACCTTCCTAAGATATGAATTTGCATTCTTTTTATGAAGAACAGGAGGACATATAAATAAACACTTATCAAAAGCTAGTTAACACCTATTCATTTTACATTAAGAAAAGCATATATTTGAACAACAGTTTTTCAAGCAAACAAAAAAAAAATTTTTGTACAACTAAAATGTATTATAATGTGTAGTCTTTACTTACAAGAATGTAAAACAGATAAAAAAAGAAAGAAAATCGTGTCCCCTAGGTGTGGTGTTTCTGCAGATTCACAGCTTTTGAATTGTGAAAGTTGAAGCCTTTTGAAGGCAATATAGGAACTGCACATACTCTACGTGCAGACTGATTTTTTTTTTTTTAAAGCTTTAGGAATCTCCCACAAAACTGTCTCTTACTTATCTTTTTCAGCATTTTCCCTGCATTAAGTGTGAAGAATGATAAGTGAATAAGAACAACTATTTCATCAATTACTCTAACTGGAAAACACTCAGCCTTCTTGTCTAAATTATATCTGTACCTTTTGTTGCTTGACCTGTTATTCAAAAGGGTCCCAAGTATGAAGAAAGCAAGAGGCCTAGTAGCATCCAGCCCAACGTGCTGAATGCCTGAGATCTTCTCACATCAAAGTCAGTTTCATAAGGAAAGCTGTAATGCTTTGGGAATCATAGAATCACGTTGGTTGGAAAAGACCTTTAAGATCATCAAGTCCAACTGGTAACTTAGCACTGCCAAGTCCACCACTAAACCAGGTCCCTAAGCACCACATCTACACATCTTTCAAATATCTCCAGGGATGGGGACTCAAACACGTCCCTGGGCAGCCTGTTCCAGTGCTTGACAACACTTTCGGTGAAGAAATTTTTTCTAGTGTCCAACCCAAACCACCCCTGGCGCAACTTGAGGCCATTTCCTCTTGCCCTATCGCTTGTTACTTGGGAGAAGAGACCGACACCCACCTCGCTACAACCTCCTTTCAGGTAGTTGTAGAGAGCAATAAGGTCTCCCCTCAGCCTCCTCTTCTCCAGGCTAAACAACCCCAGTTCTCTCAGCTGCTTCTCATAAGACTTGTGCGCTAAACCCTTCACCAGCTTTGTTGCCCTTCTTTGGATGTACTCCAGCACTTCAATGCCTTTCTTGTACTGAGGGGCCCAAAACTGAACACAGTATTTGAGGTGCAGCCTCACCAGTGCTGAGTACAGGGGGACAATCACTTCCCTACTCCTGCTGGCCACACTATTCCTGATACAAGCCAGGATGCTGTTGGCCTTCTTGGCCACCTGGGCTCACTGCTGGCTCATATTCAGCTGCCTGTCGACCAACACCCCCAGGTCCTTTTCCGCCAGGCAGCTTTCCAGCTACTCATCCCCAAGCCTGTAGTGTTGCATGGGGTTGTTGTGATCCAAGTGCAGGACCCGGCACTGAGCCTTGTTGAACTTCATACAATTGGCCTCAGCCCATCGATCCAGACTGTCCAGATCCCTCTGTAGAGCCTTCCTATCCTCAAGCAGATCAACACTCCTGCCCAACTTGGTGTCCTCTGCAACCTTACTGAGGGTGCACTCAATCCCCTTGTCCAGATCATTGATAAAGATATTAAACAGAACTGGCCCCAATACTGAGCCCTGGGGGACACCACTCTTTGGGCCTGGCCATCCAGCCAGTTTTTTACCCAGCGAAGAGTGCGCCCATCTAAGCCACGAGCAGGCAGTTTCTCCAGGAGAATGTTGTGGGAAATGGTGTCAAAGGCTTTACTAAAGTCTAGGCAGACAACAGCCACAGCCTTTCCCTCATCCACTAAGCAGGTCACCTTGTCATGAAAGGAGATCGGGTTAGTCAAGCAGGACCTGCCTTTCATAAACCCATGCTGACTGGCCTCGATCACCTGGTTGTCCGGTACGTGCCATGTGATGGCACTCAAGATAATCTGCTCCATAACCTTCCTGGGCACTGAGGTCAGACTGACAGGCCTGGTCTGTCCTGTAGATGTGCAAAATAAAGTTACATGTAAAAAAGCCAGTATCTCAGCTTATAGAAACTTACTTTTGTATATCACTTCAGTCTTCTGAAGTGATGCTTGAAGAGACTGTATGTTGATATGCCCAGAATGCACTCCTGTATTCTGTGGCACACAGTTTAGTGAGGACATACTACCAATAGCATGAGACTACAGGTGAACAAAAAGAAAGTACAGCAGATGGTCATCGCAAACACTTAATCTTTGCAACTTTTTGTGTCGTTTTAAATTATTAAGTAGTAAGCTGAAGGAAGAGTGATTTGAGGAATGTGGATATGAGAGCTCTCCAGTAGAGCTTACTGAGTTCTTCAAATCTTGTTGTGACCTAAGCTAATTTTTAAAATGTTATTTAAATATTGGCATTTAAATATCTTCCTTTAGAGAACACTTTAGCACTTTTTACTGATATTAAATGAACTGAGGAACCATTATTTCTCTGAACATGTATTTCTCCTGAGATAAATCAGTGAAAGCGCGGTTGCTTGGTGGCATGTTGTGAAACTGCATAACCCATTTCAATAGTTACTAAAAGTCAGCCATCTCAGGTACGACTGCTTATTTGTCTAGCTTGCCAACTAGACTGCAGGGACTCAAATAATGGAGCATGCTGATACTGTCAGCTCCTGAATTATCTGCTATTTTTATTTGTCTAAGAAGAACCACTTCGCTGAATTTGAAAAAACCAGGAAGAAACTGAACTGCAATGGCGGTTAACGGTAACTATGCTATTGATAACATCAGTGGATATGTACAAAGACAGAAGATATTTACACATGTTTTTCCAGTAACCTGACCCAGTACTTAGACCACCTACTGAGATTTAGCAGACAGACGCTCTTGCAATACACAGCAAAACTTTTTGTTTTGCCTCTTATGCAACTTTTATAAGATTACTTCCTTTACCATCCAATATAAAATCATTATTTAGTATGCCACTATAGGTATCATAGACTCTAGACTGTGTTTTTTGAAATGTACTAACTTTTTCACAAAGGGATTGCAGTGTTAGTTATTAAAACACAAGCATTTTAGTGATGCCTAAATACAATTGTTTGTAACAAAGAAGTAATTGCACACAACAGGTGTGTATAAAAACAAGAGGATGGGAAATGGTTAGCAGTTTTTTTGAGATAAAACTATTATTCATATATATTACAATATTTTAAGAGAAAATTATTTTTAAGATATAAAAATATGTATTTATTTTATTACACTTCATTATTTTGTTCATTATTTTAAGAAAATGTTGTTGTTCCAGTACAAATTGTTAATGCAGAATCTTTTTTCCCATTCCATATAGCATTTTTCTGAAAAACTAAAAAGCAATAATAGGTCCTAGCTATAGGAGAAAGAATTAAGAATATATTTTTCTGATTTACAGTGTCCATGATACAATTTTGCTGTTGGTATGTATAAATATAGGAATAAAAATGCTATTTCTCACATTGCTTACACCTGAAGAACTGCAATCATCCATAAGCACATAATCTTTTAAGACCATACTTGTTTTTACATATTTACTGAAAAAGACCTTTAAACTTATCTATTCTGGGACTATGCATAGAAGTAAAAATGGCTTTTCTGTGTGTAAACAGGATACAGGACATGCTCAGCAGGGTAAATTGAACCCCGGTTAACACTAGTAATACTTTTATGATATCTGTACAGGTGCCGTCACATAGAAAACATCCAACTGCTAACAATGCAGAACCTCTAGTTCAGTTTGTAATACTTTGCTTAGTACCCTTTCGCTTCATTACGAAAGCAGTGAACCTGAACAGTAAAGCTTGAAAAGGAATCTTTGCTTCTCAGGTGAATTTGTGTTTGCTTGTCCTAAACTGCTGCAAATATCACATATCTATAGGCTGATGGCAGTGTACTAGTTACAGTAAGTTCATCTCCCTTGCAGTGGTCATTTGAGGGTTTGCTACCCTGAGATGTTGCTGTGCCAGAGCCTTAAGGCACAGGATTAGAAATTTTGTAATTTCTTATTCTCCAGCCAATCCTGGCAAATATGACCACTTACGTTCTCCAACACGTAGCTAAAGCATGCTACATTTTGTAATTGCAGTCTTAATTTTTTATTCATTATTCACTCATCTTGCAGCCCTTCCAATCCTTGGTGCCTGACAAGCCTACAGCTGTTCAGCTTCAGAAGGAAAACAGCTCATATACACACACACACACACACACACATGTCAGGACAGGGAGGAAGAGACAAGAGAAGAAGTAAGTGATATGGCTGAACGCTCTTGGTCAACCCAGGCTAGCCTAGAGGTTTATAACTAACAGCGAAGAAAACAGTTAAATAGCACGGCAGAGCACAATGTGTTTTAGTATTTGTAAGTTTGCATTTTCATGTATTATAATGAAGAACAAAAGTAAAAAGCTGTCAAGAAAATTCTTCCCTGGCAACTTAAATGTGCTTTCTCACACTTGGGTGATCTGAGAGTACATGCATGCAGTATAACTAGCTTTACATTAATAGCAATGAAATGGCCATTCCTATGAAGGAAAGTAATGAGGGGTTTTTCTACATAAATTTGGGACACATTGAAAAGATAACCTGGAAGACAGCATGACTAATATCTAAGTGGGATGTATTTGAAGAGTAATATTCTCTTGCAGTTTCCCTGGAATGCTTATTGCTCAGTGGATAGGGTCAGCCTCCAGAGGAAAGGGAGAAGCAACACCTCACAAAATTCCTTTATCACCTCTCTCCAGCAGGCCACAGATGGCTGTTTCACCTCCTACATTGTTTAATGCTAATGGCTGCAATAAGTTTACAGGTCTCTGATCTAACTCTGCAGCTGTAGTGCCGAATTGGTACCTGTGGAAGCACTACCTCAAAAGTAACAGAAAACTCTGCTTCAGAAAAATATCACTGAGCATTTTTGGGCAACAGCAGCTATGACAGAATGATGACTTTTGAAGGAAACTATGGGATGTTATTTTAAGGGAGAAGAATAACATACACTAGTCTCCATAAATCAATGTGAGCAAAATTCTTGATGAGTCACCAACAAATTTCATCACTGAATGGTGATATCTGGAAAGGTCTTCCTGAATTACTTGTCCTAGCACAGCCAAAGTTTATTGGATGCTTGACTGATAAGTAAAATAGACAATTCTTGTCCCAGGGACAAGAATGTGGACATGGGAGGAGTAGAAGACAAAGAAAAACAAAGGCTGAAAGTGGAGGAAGGGAAAACAAGGACATTGATTTGGCTAGTTAATTTTCTTAAGTATGCTCCATAAAGGTTCTAATTTATATGAATATATGCATTATGGATTAGCATAGTTATTCCATAGTGTAATTTAAAGTATCCCACTGGATGCCAATCGACACGTTATATCTGAGCCTGTTGAGTTTCCACTGTCATTTTGTAGCAAAACATGGTGAAAAGGTAGATAGGCTTATCTGCACGTCTGTAGCTAGGACCCAATATCTTTGCTTTACAGTTCTGAGAAAGAATCTCACCTGCTTAACAGGTTTTCTCTGGGAAATGATTAGAAGGGAATGTCAACCTTATTAATGTAAGTATAGGGCTCCTACAGGAATGTGTGCTATCAGTTTAAGTATTGACTTTTTAAGATGGAGGAGGTGAACTGAAGCTGTTACTAGTCCATGAGAGGAGAGGTACCAACAGCCTCCCAGTGCTTGAGACCTCTCCTCTTCTATTGTCTTCCTTCCTTTTAATTGTACGAATAAAAAGCAGAGTCATCCAGAGATCTCTTGCTGGTTTGGTAATATCCTCATTTTAGAGAGGTATAAGCTTTCCTCTCTGCTTAATAGCAAAAAATGCTGAAGAGTCAATAAGTCATTTTAGGCATGCTTGGTTATCAGATCTAGTGCCTCAGCCATCTGCCTCAACAGCTCCTGAAACTGCTGATAGTTGTCTGGCAGAGATTATAACCACTGTCGCTGAATCCTCAGAAGTCATGAAAGAAGTCAGGCTAATATCAGTTTATTTATGTATCCTCACTGCTGTTATATATCCATATCTAGCTTATTGGCTTAAACAGAGGTTATGGTTCTAGCTCTGTAGGGGAAATGGTACAATAAGATAAGAACCTGATTTTATAGGAGAGGAATAATAACAGCACTCGCAATTTTCAGCTAACAGACTGACTTGACTTCACACATCCATGGAAGACAACTGTTAAAACAGTCAGGCAGAATTAGAGACACAGGGCAGGAGAAAACATCATGGTATAAATCTCTTACAGGCGGAATGGAAATTTCAGACCAAGTTGGGAATTGCAACACTTAATATCTGTCACATGGGCTCTGCAGAAGAATTTGTAGGTCTGCACTAGACTCACCTCACGGCACAAAGTAGGAGTTACATTCCCAAGAACCATGTCCAAGTGAGTGAAAGGCTGATCAGTGAGTCTCACAGAGGTAGCCAGCAGGGAACAGCAAGCAGAACAGTGTCTAAAATCTTGCTTTTCTCTGAGACTCAAATGTTTGCATCCGCCCTGGAGCTACAGCCTAGAAGTTTTCCTGAGGGTAGATATCTATTGCCATTCCTTCTGAGACTGAATGATTTCTTTAAAAGCAAGTTGTACCACAAGACAGTAATGATACCTGTTTCCCATGGATGTGTGCTGGTTTTGTGCTATACCTCTTTATAATAATAATTCATTTCCCACAAGTTCTACNNNAAGTTCTACCAGCCAAAAGATAGTATAAGCTAAGGCCTGTTCTGACACCTTGTATGTGTTGTATACCCTACCAACATTTCTCTCACCACGGTCATGAATTTGGATTTCTCCCCTCTACCCAGATGCTTATTTTTCCAGAAACTCTACCCTTTTTCCAGTTTGATTGAATTTGGACAATGAGTTTAAAAGTTATGGGAGTTGAGGGAGAGGGAAGATTTGCAGAACAGAATAACCTTGTGACCCATTAAGCCTTGTATTCTTAGGAAGGCAGGCAAAAAAAGATGAGCAAGGGCAGCAACGGCTGCCTTAGTTTTTATTGTTTGAAAACCCAATGGTGAAGCACTCTCCCAGGAAGGAG